>RJWH01003118.1:0-176527 GCA_004363575.1 Solenodon paradoxus
ATCCCTGTCCTCAGCGGGGGGCTATATTCTAGTGTTTTTGATATGGGGGTGGGGGATGTAAAACAAGAAATATATTTCAGCAATGGGGACCCGTAGTTTCCTTAAGATACTTGGTGAAAATGACCTTGACCCTGGAAGGAGGAAGAAGCCGTGGGTAATTAAGGGGCATCCATTTTCTATTGCAAAGCAAAAGCCTGCAGATGTAGCAGTTCACAGCACTCGCTTATTATCCCACGGCTTCTGTGGCTCAGGAGTTTGGGGAGCTCCCAGCTGGGTCCTCTGCACAGGGCTGATGTCAAGATGCCAGCCAGGCAGCATTCCTTTCTAGAGCTCAGGAGACTTTGGGCAGAATTCATTTCCTTGCAGTGGTAGAACTCATGTTCGATTACTTCTTCAAGGCCAGCAGCAGAGAAGGAGAGTCTGGTGCTTCAAGTCTCTGAGTGCAGAGAAGCCTTTTTAAAGGCCAGGCCCACCAGGATCACCATCCTTTTAGCTCAAGGTCAAACTGATTCATTTGGATAATTGAGGCTTTAATTACATCTGCAAAATTGCATCACATTTTCACATTTACCTTATAATGCAGTATAACCTGGGGAACAACACCCCATTACTTTTTTCCCCTCAGCTTAATTTTTTTTTTAAATTCTAATAACTTTTTTTTATTTGCGCCTTAAAATCAACTCCTATGTGTAGGTTTCCGTATTCGTAAGACACATGTTAACATACTCTGCCTTCCACCAACTCACCAAGCCATATTCTGTTCGATTTTGCCATATTCTATTGATTCAAGAAAGTCCTACACACATACTACAGATTACAAATAACACAGGTGGGAATCCCAGAGACCATTTAGAATCTTCGTACCACCGAGGGCGAGGAAGTATTCTACGCAAAGCCTGTAGCACATACAAAGGTCCCAAGGCAGGGATGTGTCTGGCATATTTAAGGAACATCAAGGAGGCCCATGGGGCTGGAGCAGAGTGAAATCAGAGTCAGACGGTAATGAGGAGCCAAGTGACATGGGGACCAGGAGCGAAGAGACTGGATTTATTAGGGCAGCCACGGACATCGTGCGGTGACGAGACAACACAGCAGAATGGAGGCAGGGCAGCCAGCCAGCCCTGTGTGTGGTTGTGGTGCTGGACCGAGGCGGTGGGCCGTCTGTGGGAGAAATGATACAAACTGGAGGGAAGTTGCAGCTGGGGTTTGCAGACAGCTGGGCATGGGTGCCCGAGGCGGAGAGAGCTCCAAGGCTTCGGGCCTGAACATGGGAGGACAGAGCCGCCATTAACTGGACGGGGCCCTGCAGGGGCAGTTTGGGGTGGAAAGGGGAGCTCAGTAGGATGGGTGATGTTGAAGATTCCCGGTACAAATCGGAGGAGACTAGGAGCAACCACTGGAGAGAAAAGCCTGGAGTTCAGATGAGAGGGCTAGGCTGAGAGATGGATTCGGAACTCCTGAGGACCCATGCGAAACTTCTCGACTGCCTAGTTGCTTCATTTTGTTATAACTCTTGCTTTGAATATTTATGTACAACTCTGCATGGACGCATGTTTTCCTTTCTCTTAGGTGGTTACCTAGGAGTAGAATTGTTGGGTCATAGAGTAAGTGTCCATAAACTTTATACACATACACGTGTTTCTATCTCTCCATCTCTCTAAATACATATATATATGAAAGGTGCAGGCAGGACTGAAGGTGAGCAGGCAGGCAGGAAGACAGAGGAGGAAGAACCACTTTATTTAGTTCTTCATCTTGGTTTTTTCCCTGGCCCTGGGTCTTGAACCCTGGTCCTTGTGATGCATTTATCCACTAGGTCCCCCGGGCGCACTACACACACACACGCGTACATATATATATATATATATATATATATATATATATATATATACACTTTTAAAAAGGAAAGGGGGTAGACAGGTAAGGAGAGAGTGGAGGAAGAAGCATTTTTATTTATTTGTTCATTCTGATTGCTCCTCCTCAAGCCCCCAGGTGCCAGCCGGGGCTGCCTGGGATTTCTTTACATGGTCCACACTGCAGCCACTGACTTAATGCCTGAGCCACCAGGGTGCACTTCCATTAACTTTTTAAGAGGTGAACGGTATCACCTCCACTGAAGGGGAAGTGCTGCCCCATGGTCCCCGCATGGAGCTGGTCAAGTCTGCAGGGAATGGTCCCCCAAGCAGAGGCTGAAGGAAGGGTAGGCTTGAGAGGACCTGGAGGTGGGGCGTAAAGTTGTCCCATGCAATGCTGATTCTGGTTGCACCTGTTAGACTGATGTGAAGTTACTTCTCTCGTCTTCTGCCGGAGCAGCCGCGTGGTGCCACTGGAGATCTCACAGCGGCAGAGGGACTGTGGTCCTGACCAGCAGTTTGCAATGTCACCTAGACCCTCAGTGCTGTTCGTGGAGTCTCTGTCTGTGCTGAGGCTGACCATTCTCTTTCCTGCCTCTGTCTACATGGGGCGACAGCCCCACACCTTGGCTACAGATTCAGAATATCATCCACCCCCAGGCACTGTCTCTGAGTTGGCACCATGGTGACTCAGCCCTTGACAGGCGCTTCTGCTGAGGCCGTCTGCTTCTGCTGGAAGGGTGTGTGGTGGCGGGAGAAGACGCTGCTGCCTTCTTTTCCTATAAAGGGAGTTCCTTGATCAAATGGCTTATTAGCTGTCTTGCTGGATGAGCCATTCCACGTGTCTGTGGATGGAGGTGCTGGCAGTGACTGGCGGAGTCCCAGGGAGTGGTGCCCAACTCCGGTCTCTGCTTTTGGTGGGTTAGTCTCTCAGCAGTGGGGGAGCCAGGTCAGCCCTGTGAGGCCAGTCCAAGGCACCAAGTCCATGCACAGCTTCAGTTTCTGTGCTCATGAGTCCAGTGAGCAAGAACTGGGCTGGATGGGGATGGAGGATGACTGACATGTACAAGGCATCTTGTCTACCTGATTACTGACAGCCACCTGCAGGGGGCCCTTTCGGTGAGCTTTCAGAAAGGACCCAAGGATTCATCAGCTGTAGTTCATTCTGAGAAGTCCATCCACCCTCTTCCACAGTCTCCATGTTATCATGCCTACATCCCAGCTAAGTCCTTAGCTCCTCGTCACCCAGACAGCTCATCGTTTTTCTGTCTGACTCCATGTTCTCCTAGTTCCAGGTAAAGTGGTTACCACAGAATGTTTTAAGTACTGCTGGCTGAGAAATTCAGCTCCTAGCTGTCCTGTAGGGCCACCCCTGGGCAAGAGAGTAACACCCCACATGTCTACCACCTGTCTGGAAAGTGGGCTCCATTTGTACCCTTTGCTCAACTGTACATGAAAGGCTCCCTAAGAGGTTATAGCTCGAGTTGAGGGACAGTCCCTCTGTCAGTCTGTGCCTTTAAGAACAGTGGCCTCTCCCCCGCCACCTTCACTCACCAAGTATGGTCATCTGGTGGCCACTGTTAGGAGATAATCCTTCATGGATCTCTCACAGTCCCAGACCTCTGGCCTTCTTAGAAACTGTGACAAGTTCGAATAACAAACAGCCTCAGAAACTAGAAATAGAGTACCCCTCACTAGAGACCTAGATGTCCGGGAGATGTTCAAGGGTGGTAGAGATAAAGCCTTCTCCTTCCTCTCTCCTCCAGGAGATTTGCTTACCTGTCAGAGTAATGAATAACCTCTCTCTCCAGAGGGGAATCAGATGTGGTCGCAGCTCAAGAAAAACTCAGTGCTTCCTAACTTGAGAATACTGCTCTTAGGCTACACCCCACCGTGTGCAAAGGTGACATCTGTCCCTCCTTGTGTCACTCTCTGGGGCATAGATGTGGGGACTGGCACAAGATGAAACTCTGGCTGCTGATTTGCTTGTGTTCTTCTGTGAGTATACACATATAAACTGCAGCGAACAAATGGGAAAAACATTGGACCTGGCAATTTTGGATTTAATAGCTCTGCCTATTTTTTTTTTTTAAAGAAAGGTGCAGGCAGGAATGAAGGTGAGCAGAGGCAGGCAGAAAGAGAGAGGAGGAAGCAGCTCTTTAGTTTTAGTCGTCCATCTTTGTTGCTCATCTTGGCCCTGAGATGAGAACTCAGGTCCTTGGGATGTATGTGGATTGTGCCAGCCGAAGGCAGTTAACCAAACCACTATTCCACCAGGGCGCTCAAGGTGTGCTATCCTTCTGCTTTAGAGGACTGCACAGAAGCTAGCTCATGATGGGCACTGGACATTCATGTTTGCAGTGGGGAGGGGGGAGATGCACTTCATTCCTCCCACACCCACCATCCGAATCCATGCCATTTCCAGTGTGATTCTCAGCCCACCCGCCAAGGCGGGGTCCTTTCCCTACTTTACTCTGGGGCGGCTTTGTGACTTGTTCTGGCCAGTCGGTGCAGTGGAAGTGAAAGCGTGCCAGTTCCACACCTCCTCTCAAGAGGCCTGGCAGGGTTCCTCCCTGTCTCTCAGAACCCTGTCTGCGCACATCTCGTGAGCAGCGCTGAGCTGCTGCAGTAAAGGCCGTGCGTGTGCCAGACGGCACATGGGCGAGACAGTGAAGACCAGCAGAGCGGCTGATCAGAACCACCGCTGACCACACCGGCATGAATGAGGCCGCCAGGGGCTGGAGAATACTGCGACTGACCTGTAGACACGGAGCAGCAGTCAGTGCCTGTTGTCACAGGTCACCAGGGTCGGATGGCTTGTTATATAGATAAGCTAACTGATGCCCACCTGAGTCTCAACAGCAGCAGCTTTAACAGGGTTTGTCGGGGGAGGGCTGGGGGTCAAGGAAAGAGCTGTTTTTCAAAAGGATCTAGTGACTTGACACAGGGCTACCGTTCTGTCCTCACCCCCAGAACCACTGACATGAGATCACCCCGCATGTCCCAGGCTCCCCCCGCACTCTGGTCACCATGGAATCTCCAGGATGAGTGGACGTCCCGGGCCCTTGTAGCAGGCTCTCCCGGGCCCTTGTAGCAGCTCTTGCCCCTCAAAGCTGACAGCTCTTCCTGTCCTGTAAATGGGCCAGAGCAGCACATTCAAAGGTGGCCGGCATGGACTCCCTAATCCCTGGCCACCAGGCACTCTCTCTTCTCAGGGATCAGGAGTGTGAACCAGCAACTTGTTGGTCTTTCTCTGGGACCCTGTCTTTCTATTACTGCAGGAACAGCACACACAGGACGCCCCCTTGTGGCTCAGGCAGCTGGGACGCTGGCGTGCAGACCATGTAAAGTCGGAAGAGCCGGGTTTGACCCAGGACCAGGTGAAAAAGCAAAATAAATAAATACATTAAGATTTCCTCCACTCCATTTTTTTTTTAAGAACATATGTATTTTCTAGGAGGAATATTTATAGTAAATTATCTGTTATTGGAGGCTCTTCTTTCATTGGTCTCCTTCATCCAAATGGCTCTTGAGCTATGAACCAAAGCTAAGTTCTGGTAACTGGGCAAGGGACAGGGACATTATATCATGGCGGCTCAGGTTCAGTCCCATTTCACCACTGATAGAGTGTTTGGGGTCTATTGAACAAGTGGGACCTTAACGGGCTTCCTGATGATTTCAGTCCTAGGAGACAGAATTAATATCTCCCAGAGATCCCTGCGGGTCAAACTATTCTTATTAGTACAGTATATGTACTCAGCAAAGGGCCCATCGTCAAAATATAAAACGAATTACTATCGATCAATTAAAAAGGATACATGAGCCAGGTGAAAATCACAAAAGAAGCTGCACCATTGTCCAGTTAGAACCAGAAAGGTCCTTGTCGCAGCAGTTAGCGGGGAACTTCACATTAAGACTGTCATGAGCTACACCCACTAGACGCACCAACAGGAAAAAGGACGGCATCACCACAGAAATACAGAACAGTGGGAACCTTCATCCACTGCTGGAGGGAGTGGAAATTGTGCAGCTAATTTGGAGACCGGTGTGACAGTATTGCTGACGCCGAACGGACACGTGCTAGAGGCTCCAGCAGTTCCACTTGAGAGGTGCACACAGGTGCGTGTCCAGACACAGGTCCGAGAACATTTATCATGCTGCCACTGTTTGTAACAGTCCCAAACTGGAAAGGACCCAGATGTTCATCTGCAGTAAAATACAATAACTTTATACAGTAGACACCACAAAGTGACGAAGTCAGCAACCTACTGCTACACGAGCAAACATCACCTAGTCACTAGGTTGAGTGAAAGGACGTGTATGAACAAAAATGCCTGATTTTGCTAATATGAGGTTCAAAAGAGCTATAATCAGTCTATCACGTTAGACGTCAGAGACCTACCTTTGGAAAGTATTGACAGGGAAAGTCTGAAAGGTGACTCTATTTCTTGATCTGGTTTTGATTTTACAGAATGTTTACTTTGTGAAAATTAACCAAGTAAGATTTGTGCACTTTTACATATGTACATTATATTCAACTTTAAAATAAAAAAAATAAAAAAAAGAACTCTTTTGTGGCTCAGGTGGCTGAGATACTGGTGTGCAGACCACATAGAGTCCAAGGACCCAGATTTGAGACCCAGGGCTGGGGTGAAAAATCAAAATGAACAACCAGATAAATAAAAATGTTTTTTCCTCCTCTTCCTTCTTTCCTTCCTTCCTCCTTTTTTTTTTTTTTTTTTTAAGATATTTTCTTGTCCACTTTCTCCCATGAATGCAAGTATATTTTGGACAAAACATATTGAGCAGCTATATGAGGGCTCTGACATGTACATATAGAAGCAGGCGGACAGGGGAAGGAAAGTAAAGTTCAGGGTTCCACAGAACTGATGATTACCATTTTCCTTCTAATATTTCCCATCCAGGACTCAACATGCCCATCAGGTGTGGACAAAAATGATCCCAAAGTGCACCCTGGTAGCTCAGGTGCTAATGCTGCACCTGGGGCATAGACCATTAAAGTCCAAGGACCCAGGTTCACAACCAAAAAAAAATAAATAAGAGTGTTTCTTTTTCCCCTTGCTTCCACATGCTTCTTCCTCTCCTCTCTTTAAAAAAATTAATAACATCATAATTATGTTTTTCCATTTTTTGTACCTCCCACGCCACACCTGGGTCACAAATCTGAGTCCCTGGACATTTTACATGGTCTGCATCTCAGCCATTTCAGCCACCTGAGCCACCAGGGTGCATCTGAAACAACATCACAATTCTAACACAAATTCCAGTAGGTGGATATGGACAAACTGAATATAAAGTTTTAATGGAAAGGCAAAAGAACTATAATAGCCAAAACAGGAGAATAAAGGAGAATAAAGATGGAGGAATCACATTACATGACTTTAAGAATGACCTTAAAGGCGTGCCCTGGTGGAGCAGTGGTTAGGTCAATTGTCACATGCTCCTGGGTTTGAGTCTCGGGTCCAGGGAGAGCAACCAGTGTGAACAACTAAATAATAAAACAAAGATGCTTCCTCCTCTTTCTTCCTGCCTGCCTGCCTTCATCCCTGCCTGTATCCTTCCTCTAAAACAAAAACAAAAACAAACCACCTTAAAGTGAGAAAAATTAAGATACATAGATCAGTGGAACAGAATAGATAATCTAAAAATAGATTCACATAAATAGAGCAAATTGATTTTGAAAATACTGTATTTTGGGGCATGCTCTGGTGGAGTAGTTGGTTAGGTCCGCCACCTCTGATTGAGTGCAGTCCACATACACCTTGGGATCATATCCCAAGCCCCAGGGGGGACAACCAAAGATGAACAACTAAATAAAGTGCTTCCTTCTCCTCTCTCTTCCTGCCTGCAGCTTTCCTTTAAAAAATATTGCATTTATTTATTTATTTGTTTTAAAGAGAGAAAGGAAGAGAGAGGAGAAGCACTTGGTAGAAAGGAAGGAAGAAAGAAGGAAGGAAGAAAGGAAGGAAGGAAACGGGAAGAAGGAACCACTTTTATTTATTTGTTTTGTTTGTGAACCCAGGTCCTTGATCTTTACAAGGTCTATACCCCAGTTGCTGGCTTAGCATTTGAGCCACCAGAGTGTGCAGTATTTTCAGATATTTAACAACTCACAAGAAGTTGCAAAAATAGTAGAGATTAGCCCTGTCCCTTTTACCTAGTTTTCCCGAAGACCTCCCATTGATAGCACCTCACATCACCATAGGACATTGTCAGAACCACAAAACAGACATGGCTGATAGATTTTGACAAAGGCAAGGCAAATCAAGGGAGAAAAGGTAGTCTTTTCAGTAAGTGGTTTGAGAACTAGTAAACATCACATGTAACTTTGACATAAATTTCACACTTATACAAAAGTCAACTGATGTGGATTATATAATGAATTCTTAGATATGATACCAAAAGAGAAAAAAAAAGATAATCTGGGTTTGATAAGAATTAAAAAATTCAAATAAAAATCACAAGAGGCTAGCACCACACATTCATCAGGATGTCTACTATCAAAAATAAATAAAAATAAACTGGTGTGATTATAAAATGATGCAGTTGCCATGGAAAATAGTATGGTCATTCCTCAAAAAAGAAAGATAAAATTACTCTATGCCCCAGCGGTTCTACTTCTGGGTATATACCCGAAGAATGGAAAGCACGGTCTTGGCACACCCTGGTGGCCTGGTGGAGAAGGTCACTGGACATAGTCCACATGCATCCCAAGGACCCAGGTTCAAGACCCAGGGCCAAGAGGAAAAACCAAGATGAACAACTAACTAAAATGAATAAATGCTTCTACCTCCTCTCTCTTCTGGCCTGCCTGCCTGCCTTCACTTCTGCTTGTACCTTTCCCTTAAAAAACCAAAGCAAAGCAAAACATGGTCTTGAAGAGATATTTGCATGCCCATGGTCATAGAAACATGATTCATAACAACCAAAAGACGGAGGTCACCTGTGTCCACTGAAAGATGAAAAATCAAAGTGTGGTACGTGCAATGGGATATCATTTGCCCTAATAAGGAAGGAAATTCTGACACTGACATGTTACAGAATGGATAAAACTCGAAATGTTATTTTACGTGAATAAGCCAGTCACAGAAAGATACGGGTGCCCCCGCGTGACTCAGGAGGCTGAGACAGTTAAGGCGCACACCTACATAAAAACCAAGGACCTGGGAGGGGAAAAACCCAAAAGACAAATAATATAAGAGTCCACTTATTTAAGCTGCCTAGAATAGTCAAAGTCAGAGACAGAAAATGGAAGGGTGATTGCCTAGGGGGAGGGGGCTGGGAGTTGTCTGATTTCTTGGGCAAATCATGGCAGTATGGATATATTGGGGGAAAAAAATCAACTTGTCTGAAAAGATATGCTTAAGCATTTGGAGGGAAAGTGTCACGATGTTGGCAGCTTTTAAATGAGAGACAGAGACAGACTGCGAATACACAGAGAACAGCGGGTTTAAGAGACAGTGGTTTTGGAGAGACGGATTGAGATGAAACGACTAGCTAAGTTCCCAATGCCATTCCTTCCTTCTTTCATTTCCTTTAAAAACAATGTAGTCCAACTGTAGGCTGACCGTATTTCCAAAAATGGAACACTGAGATGGCAGAACCAGGGTGGCGACATGCGCTGGCGACTGAGGGGAGGGAGGAGGCGATGCAGTGGGAGCATGAGCAGAGCAGCCAGGCCAGCAGAGAAAGCAGGCTGCCATGCCACCAGCGACCATAAGGAAGATGTGTGTCCATGGGATTTCATACAAACAGCTGGGGCCAGTGCAAGGAATTTGGGCATCTGAGGCGAAAACCAAATTTGGAGTCCCTCTAAACGCCTGCTCTAAATGTCCTGCCTAAAACACAGGCTGCTTTAACCATCCCAGTGCCAGGAATGCCCAATACCCACCACAGCGCCAGAGATAACCCCACAGTACTTTCTAGCGGCTCCATCACTCAGGTGCTCTGCTCCCTTTGCAGAAACAGGCCTGTGTCCGGCGGGGATAGGGAATCCTCTCAGCAGCTCCTGTTTCCTCACAGCGGGCGGGAGCAGCGGCAGTGAGTGTGGTTAGGGCCATCTTTAACTCAGGACAGCGAGGGCATCTGCTTTTGGGTCGCGTCAACAGACTGGGCCTGGGGTAACTCCCGGTCCGTGGCCCTGCGTTAAAGATGGCCCTGGTTTATTAAAAATGGAACAACATTGACATTTATATTATAACTCTGAGACAGTCGGGAAATATGAAAACAAAAGAAAAAAGGACTGTCCTAGTAAAGTCATCCTCTACAACTGACCCATCTCGTCTTTCCGATATTTGCCAGCCTGCTCACTGTCTTGATGAGACCGCCCTCTGCTGGATGTATGAAGAGCTGCAGGGAAGATCTTGGGTAACAATTCATTCTCAATTTGGCAGATTCTTTAGTTCCTGACATGAGTGAGAGTTCATTCTCTAGTTATTTAGTTATCTTTCGTTGTCCCTTCCCCTCCCAGGGCTTTCAAATCCCTGGGCTTTAGGTGGCCTACGCCACAGCCACAGACTTAAAGTCCGAGCCACTAGGGTGCACCTCCCTGTTAATTTCCGAGAAACAGGTCCAGAGACTAAGAAGTGTTCCCAAGCACACTCAGGTGGTAAGAGGGGGAACTGGGATTCAAACTCAGGCTGCTTTTAACCACGCAGCAGAGCAGCCTCTCGCAGTGCATTCTCTTTTGACTTTATTCATATGGATTTCTGATTGAAGCAGTCAAGTGGGGCAGTCGGGCAAACACACCCCCATCTCTCATGGACATTTTTTTTTTTTTTTTTTAAACAAGGATTTAGTTTTATTATAAACTCACAAAAGGGTCTAGGAAGTCATGAGGGGTGACTCAATCAGCCCAACTGTTACCCCCAAACCCATTTCCTCTTAACAGCAGTAATATATTTGCAAAGATCATCCAAAAACAAACTCAAATCTGCCAGGTCAGGAAGTAACTGAAATACTGGAGATTTGTTAGTTTTTTTTTTTTTTTTTTTTTTCCCTAAGTGCTGAATGTCACAGGCAGCAAAAAATATTCAGAGGGAAAAAAAAAGCCAGGTGTCTCACACAAGGAAGTAACACTCCTGATAAAAAATGATAAAAGGGATAAATAACAGCTGCTTCTAAACTGCTAGTTTCAAAAATATATATATTTCAATGATGACTTTTGCCAAATGCTCACTTGGAGGGTTTTTTTTTAAAGGAAAGGTGCAGGCAGGAATGAAGGTGAGCAGGCAGGCAGGAAAACAGCAGAGGAATAAGCACTTTATTTAGTTGTTCACAGTGGTCACTTCTCCCAGATCTGGAACTTGAACCCAGGGGTATGTGGCCTGTGCTCCTTTGGAGGTGATTGACCTAACTGCTACTCCACCACGGTGTGTTCATTTGGAGATATTTTACACAAAACCTTTAACAAGTACAATTTATCTATTAGGAAAGTTGGAATTAAGCTATATTTTAGATAAAGTAATATTTAAAAGCATCAAACTGTTTTTCAGGTTAAAAAACAAGCTTGTTACGTTCTATGTTGTTACTGATAATTTCTGCAGAATTTAATAGGTATAAATCCTTGTTGAGATATTACTGTTCAAATCTCAATTTTCTTTTAAAGGAAAGGTACGCGCTGGAATGAAGTTGAGCAGGCAGGCAGGGAGAGAGAGGAAGAGGATGCATTTCTATTTAGTTGTTCATCTTGGTTGTTGCCCCCACTCCTGGAGGCAAACCTGGGTCCTCGGGATGTATGTGGACTGCACTGGCCAGAGACAGTAGACCAACTGCTACATCACCGGGGCATGCCAAATTTCATCTTATTTAAAGTCCTAACCTACAAAGCTATTCGTTCTAAAGATAGTAAATTGTTAGAAACTGTGCTTATGAAAAATTGGTTGCACATTACTCATTCAGGGCTCTGAGCGCCAGACTTCCTTGCCAGCTGGCTTCCATTATGACCTAGGAGCCACGGCCTAAAGATCTGTTTTTAGGGTCAGAGGAAGGGTGAATCCGTATCTCCCAAGCTTCTGGGCAACCTGGTCATGGCCGCAGTGGCTGATGGTCCTGCCCTGGAAGGGTGGGGTCCGCAGTTCGATGCTGCTGGCGTCCAAGGGCGCCCGGCACTTGCACACGTGGCATCTGGATGACAGACCAGGAGCAGTAGCCTGGATGATATTTATACCCTCCTCATGAATTCGCTGACAGAAAATCCCACTCCCAGGCCATTTCTCTCCCTCAGTACCACCACTACAAAGAAAAAGTGTGAAATATGAACAACTCCCAAAGACCTTCTCCTACTTAGCTGTGCTTTTATTTCTACCATCAGTATGGGAAAACGATCGAGCATTTGGGAAGATTATTGGGCATCGGTGACCCACAGAGCCACTGTGGCCTACTGGTGAGGGTGGGGATGATGTAGTTCTGCTTTCTTGATGTCATTCTGCTGGGCCCTTTTTTTGGAAAGAGGAAAAATCATTTTACTTTATTTTTCTTTAGTTGTTCACACTGGTTGCTCCTCCTGGCTTGGGACACGAACCCACATCCTTAGGATACATGCGGACTGCACTTCTCCGCAGGTGGCTGACCAAACTGCTGCTTCACCAGGGTGTTCCAGCTGGGCACTTTTGTGACATCCAATGAGATTCTTTCACCTTTAAAGCTCATTGAGTTCGAAGTCTTGTAAGCGAACTGTGAAGGTGATCCAAATACAGTTGTTTCTTTTAAAGATTTTTTTTTTAAAAGAGAAAGGGAGGCGCACCCTGGTGGAGCAGCCATTGGTCAACTGTGTCCAAAGAATAACCTGGGAGAGCTTTCCCAAAGATTTCAGGGAATATAGGATACCTGTGACTGTATCTGCACAGAAAACGTGGAGTATAAAAGAAAAATACGGGGCATGTCTCTGGCTGACTCCAGGCTAGTGCATCTTCCCGACAGCTCAAGGAGGCACCCGGCGCCCATCCACGCCCTGTGCACTTGGACGAGTAGTCTTGCCTTCACAGGGCAGCAGTGACCATCACTACCCAGAGGTGACCCACTCTACGGTTTTTTGTTTTTTAAAACAAATCTTCAGTTTTACACAACCTAATCCTCAAAACCACAACACTACCCCCAGGACGTCACAGTGGTGCGACGCATTGGTGTCATGCTGCTTATTCAGGACGACTGGCAGGGATGAGCATCCGGGTGTCTTGGTAAAACATTAATGCTTGATTGGTGAAATAAAGCCTGGAAAAAACTGCCCACTCAGTTCCAGGAGGTCTTCTCCGGTGACAAACCCGGTGCACGTGTTCTTCAATCAGCCCTCTACCCCACAAAGCATGGTAGGCCTCCACATCTTGGTGAAGCATTTACATTTAGCTTTTGTGCTCAAAATGCTTTTACCAGGTAGTTCTCAAATCTCCCACCCACAAGTGGGGCCTTGAACAAGAGGGCATTCTAGGTCTTCTAGGCTCACATTGTAGCAGAAACTGTATTTGGAACTTGAGGCAAGAATCCGAAGAGACCCTGGTGTTTTGAGCAAGACCATGCCCGTCGGGGTTCTCGGGGAGACGAGGCGTTCATTCAGGTGCGCTATGTAACTACGACCTGGACTGGGTCAGAGCTGATAGGCTACCTGTGGACCTAGGCGCACTCTCCAACTCACTAGGTAGGGTTAACGCTACCAGTAAGCCACCCGTGTGAGCCGATACCAGCAAGGTGGCTGCGGGTGGAGAATGCAAGCATCAAAGGTTGACTTACACATGGCTCCTAACACAATGACATCAGAGTGAATGCTAAGGATTAATAGAGCCCATGCAGGACACGACCTGCAGTGCAGGAAAAGCAGCCCAAAGACTGAGTTTCAAGAAGGTATCACATTGTCTCCTCTACTTGAAGACTGATAGCTTGTCTTGATCCTGGTGCAGAGGCAAGGACTTGGCAAGAATGAAACTGAATTTAACAGAAGCCCATTGTCCTCTGTGAAAATTCACCAAAGGTTTCCACTGTAGGGATCCCTCCTCACAAAACAAAGCCCAAATCTGTGGGTGCAGGTGCCGTATCATGGCCCACAATATGTGCCCATCACCTAGCTCTCACTCAAGAAGTTACTGAGAACCTGAAATGACTCTACTGTGCTCTGCCCAAGCTTAGTGCCAGGAGGGTCATCACCAGCCTGAGGAATGTGATCATGGCTCAGGACTGCGAAACTGTAACAGGGCTGGATGCAGGCACCAAACCACTGACCCTCCACGCGTACCTCTACACCCGCTTCCTCACCTGATCATGAAGTTTGCCAGAATTCCCTACAAGGTTTTCATTTCCTGGGGGTTCCCAGTCCTGTTCGACACCATGGTATTTGGGTAAAGATTTTTCTTCTGGTAGTATCTGGAGAAGTTAAAAAAGAATGCTGGCAATGGGGTAGCAGTGCTGGTGGAGAGAAATACATCTTGAACCTCATTTAGATGTTCCGTGAGAGTCTGTGTCTGAATATGGGCCACAGATCTATATGCTCACTTATTGTCTTGTGAACTTTAATCACAAGTATTCTGGTATCCGTAGAAAAGTACCTGACAAGCCACATTTGGTCTTGCGAGTGGAAAATCTTGGTCAACCAGGCTTTCCTTGCTAGCATCAACCTGGTGCGTGGTTCAGGCAGTGCCAGGGCAGATGCAGGTGACTAAGGTCATGGGTAGAAGGTCACCAGAAGAAATGGGGTTTCCTTTTTGCCTTCTGTACTTTGGGCCAGCAAACTCCAGAATCAAGCAGGAGCAGATCGTTGGCTAATGGTTAGCTTGTGTTTCAGGTACTGGGTGTAGCTGCTCCTGGTTAGATGATGGGTCAGCAAATCCTTCTGCAAAGTCATATAATAAATATTTTAGGCTTTGCAAGTCATACGATTTCTGTGGCAACTGCTCATTTGCCATGGGGAATGAAAGGTTAAAGGATGTGAGTGGCTGTGTGTGTATATGAACAGTATATGTACTGACCTCCAATAACATTTTATTTACATAACCAAGTGTAGGCCAGATTTGGCCCACGGGCTCTAAGTTGCCAACTAATATCCTCCATGATACTCGGGAGATGACCAGGCTGGCTGCATGAAGGGCTATGGCCTAGCCTGCTCATCTGTGAGGTGGACACTGACCAAGTGCTCCAGAACCTGAAGGCCACACTGGAAGAGGCTGAGTAGTCTTCAAACAAAACACCAAACGTTTTATTCCAGATCAGGCCCAATCCTCCTACGCCCATTTATACACAGTCCCTGGACGGGGGCTGTCTCCACTGGGCTTCTAGGAGCCCTTGTTCCTGACCACCAGTCCTTCTCTGGTGATGGCCCAGTTGTAGCTCTTCTGGGAGTCCAGTGCTTCTTCCACCTTTGCCTCCAGGTTCTCCCGGGTGATGAAGTTTTTTGCCTCCTCCTATTGTAAGAGAAAAGGCCAGCTGAATGAGAACCCCTGGCACGTGGCTGCTCACACAACCGGCTGGCTTTCAACCCACTGAGGGAGAGGCTTCAGTTTTCCTTCAGGAAGGAGGCCTGGAGCCCGAGTCCTCTCTGAGTGCCCTGCCTGAACTCCCAAAGGAATAACATCAGGCAGCCTTGCCCCTTTCTTAGATAATCATCCGCAGGACACTTCAATCAGAACCCCAGGCACACTGGCAGTGGTAATCTCATGTCACCGGAGTGGAATCAGTTACCGCAGTGCTGCCTGGGTCCCTCAGGCTCTCTAAAACGTATTCTCCTCTCTCTATTCCTTTTCTTCAAGCCTCATCCATTCATTCTCCCTGGATCACTTCTAAGTGGTCTCCCTGATTCTTAGTGTCACACTTGCCACCCGAGTCCAGAATACTTAGCTCTTTGATGGCTTTATCACCCTTAAGGCAAAATCCAAACTCACGGGTTTCTCCCACAGGCACCCTCACCACCTGCAAGCCGCTTCGACACTTTCGATGTCACCTCTCACCTCCAGGTCTTTGTGCCTGGCAGTCACTCTTCCTCTCCTTGGGCTCAACGGCTAAGTCAAGACTCAACACTGCTCTCTTTGCACGGGGCCAGAGCCCCACTAGGCTGTGCCCAGGCTCTCCACTGCCGATCGCTACAGTTCCCTCCCTCCGGGGCTGCCCACCTGCAGCTGCAGCACTTCTCGCTCCTTGAGCTGCACCCAGGCCTGCGCCTCCCGGGCCCGGCGAGCCTTCTCCTCCTCCTGCCGTTGCTCCTGCTCCCGCGCCTCCTGCTGCAGCCTCGCTATCCTGGGAGGGACGAAGGCCAAGTCTGAGCGCGGAAGGGTCTCTCCCGCGCCCAGGCAGCCCCGCCCCTCCACTCACCGCAGCTCCTGCAGCCTCCGGTTCTCCGCCTGGTTCCAGGCCATCAGGTCGCGGTGCTCAGCGGCGTCCTCCAGGGCCTTGCGCTCTGCCAGGACCCCGACCCGGGCCTCGCGCACCTTCTTCCGCACCTCGGACACAAACTCCAACCTGGGCGGAGACGCGCCCAGAGTCGGCACCCACTTCGCTCCCCGGCCCCTACACCCGACGGCGCCGACAGCCTTTCTCGGTCACACGCACCTGAGGGCGCGCACGGTCTGGCGGTACTGCCGGTAGCGCTCCGTCAGCACGAAGAACTCCGCAGGATCCACCGCGGGCGGGGTCGCCACACGTCCGACCTTGGACTTGGCCGGCGGGTCATGGCGGGTCTTGCGGCCCCGCACGGGCAGCAGCAGCTGGACCGAGGGCCGGCAAGGGGGCCCCGCGCCCAGGCAGCTTAGCGAGCGCAGCATGGCTGAGCGCCCCGGCGCTCCGCGCGTCGCGGGGCATCCCGGGAACCCGGAAGCGGCCGCGGGGCACGACGGGAAGCGTAGTCCGCGGGCTCCACCCCCACCCTCTGGAGACTCCTCCCTGGCAGTGCCAGCTTGCGGCCGTCAGCCTCGGGCTCCAACCTGGCGCTCCCGGCGGGTCCGGTTCCTCCCCGCGTCCCTCCAGTCCCCCACGCTCCAGGCGGAAGGTCGCGGGATGAGAGAGGAAGGGGGCGACAGAGAATTCAAGGCAACAGTTGCGGGACCTCACATCTTTATTGCGGGGTGATGGGGCGCGGCGCTCGGGATCCGCTCTGCGGGAGGGAAAGGGCGATCATTCCAGTGGACGCTCGGTTCACCTGGCTGGAGCAGCAGTTTTCTGCCCCTCCCGACCTGGCTTTGAGGAGCCGTTTGTGGCCACCGGCAGCCAGCCTAACCTTTTTGTCCTGCGGGCAGACGTGTCCTGCCTCCTAGAGGACCAGTCATGGGAACCCTGCCAACTCCCTGTGCATGTGGCCTTTGCCATGTTATTCAAACTTGGTATGTGAAAACCTGAGCTCACATCAATTTAGGCAGTAAGTTTTGTTTTTGCTTTTAACTCGGCCCCGGCTCTTGCACCGGGGTCCGCTGCCTTTACAGGGCTGGCAGCCCTGCCACCTGAGCCCAAGGGGTGCACTGGCAGTAAGGTTTTGCTTTATAGAAATTAGTCACTTTCTTTTTCAGTGACCGTGTTTCCCTGGCGCACATTAAAATACAATTTGCCAAATAATAACAAGCCATCTCCACACCTGTCCTGCCATGACTCTGCAGAAGGCAAGTATGTGGGCTCTCACAATCGCAGTCATTGCTAGTGATGTGCCAGTGACCACCTGGTTCCCGGGGCCCTCCCGTGTTTTCACTGGTCAGGGCCTGCCAATGGAAAGATACACTGGCTTCCCTTGACTGTCAGGAAAGATGCCTGGGGGACCCCAGTGCTGCCACTTACTTATAGGAAGGGGTGGTTAGTGAAGTGATTCTTTTACTTAACACAAACATAATAAACTGTCCGGAATTCTGGGAAGAACAGGACTAATAATAGCTGGGGATGCTGTGGGAGTGGGCATCTCAGTGGTGCCTCACACCCCCTCCCCCTCAAGTCCCTAATCCTTAGCTACAATGGCCCCTGGTGGCCTTTCTCTCTACTTACCAGCAGTGGCCACACCAGGTGCTGCTTTCCACGGAGAGGCCGTTGGGTCATGGTCTGCCCTCCCAGGGCACAGTGTCCTCAGGGGAAAGCAGGGCATCACTTGGGAGCCTATGGGTAATCCGACCTGGGCGGCCTGCTGCAGTGCCCAGGACCCTTCCTCAGAAGGAAGCCACGAGCAGGTCTACCCTGCCTGCCCCCCCACCCCCAATTCAAGGTAGGTGAAGGAACCCCAGAGACCCTCACCCACCTGGGGGCCTAGAGGCATGCTGCAGATCTTGGGGTGAGCTGGAGGCACGCTTTCCTCCCGGATACCAGCCATGGGACCAGTGCTGGGCCTTCGAGGGTCCAGGGTGGGTGGTCAACAGCAGCAGCAGCAGCAGGAGCAGGAGGCCTAGCTTGGAGCTGGCCATGGCAGAGCTGCTCCATGGACAGTGCACAGAATTCAGGGGTCTGCACTGCCATCCATCCATCCCCTCTTCCTCTTCCTCCAGTTCCCTTTGGCACTTCAGGGGCAGCTTTAGTGTCTCCTGGTGTCCTTCTCTCGTCTGTCCTGGAATGGTCCTCACCCCAGGACGTTAGGGTAACCATGGAGGCTACCCAGCCTTGCCAGCTGAGGGCTCTCCCCAGTGGCCAATCTACCCCCGCTTTCTTCAGGGAGTTCCAGAGAGGGAAGTTTGGAGATGGAAACAGAGACTCCAGGTAATGGATGGTCGGGGGTGGGGTGGGGGGGGGTTCCCTCCAAGAGACAGGCAGCAATGTGGGGGCATGGGGGTGCCAGGTGCTGCGGGACCAGAGTGACAAGCCCTCTGCCCCTTTTTCCATGGCTTGTCATCTCTCTTGCATGGCAGGTGGGGATGTGGAATGGGCAGATATGTGATGGTGAGAGTTCTTCTACCCCTTGTTCCTCCCACACTAGGGGTGGGAGGCACAGGGATAGCTTTGGGGAGATGAAGAGCAGGGGCTTTTCTGGGCATGGCTGTAGGATAGAGGGACTTGGGAGAGGGAAGGAACAGTGTGTCACCCAGGAGCCCCACCCTTGGGAGAAGGCGGCTTCCCTACTCACCACAGGAGGGCTGTGGGTGAGGTGGCTCCTTTAGGTAGCAGTGGGACCCTAGCCTGCCAGTTCAGTATTTATTCACCAGCAGCTCCACCTGCTGCAGCTCATCACCCAATCCTCTTCCTGGTATGTTTGGTCATGGGCCATGGGGTCACCAGACAGATGCTCGCTCCCTCCTCCCGGTGTCCCGGGGACTTGAAGTCATAGGACCCTGGCTCCAGCCTGGTCAAACCCTGAAGTCATTTTCCTATTTTCCAGGCTGTGTCTGCAAGCGCTTGCCCTTTGGCTTTAAAAAAGTCCTCATAACCCTCTCCAGCCACAAAAGGAAATTGGGGTCATGAGAGGAGCAATGCACCTTGCACCTAGGGACTAAGTCCCATCCAGCTCAGTGCTCTCCTGAGTGGAAAAGTGGGGCCTAAGAATTGGGAGTCTCTTAAGGGAGGTTTGGGGGGCTATGGGTTGGTTAGACTGGTCCTCATCCACACATGAACACCAGGGCTGGTCACATCTATGCACAGGTGAAGTCTCCCCAGCCAAGCAGGCCCAGAAGAGGGGGCCCAGCTAAGGGGGTAGTGAAGCCTCCCAAGGTTCCAACCCTTCCCTATGGATTCTGAACAGCTGCCAAGGGACTCCTGAAGCAACCTCTGCCTCAGTCTGTGTCAGCTCAGCTTTCCACCGCAGACAAGGGCCTCCGGGGGCAGAGGCCTGTTTACAGGGTTAATAGCCAATCTCCGCATTTCGGCTGAACAGCAAATGCGAGGGCCAGGTCAGGCTTGGCATCGGGGTAACCAGCCAGTGGGAGAACAGGTGCGTCAAGTCCCGTGGGGCCAATCAGGGAGGGGAAGGCATAGTCATGGGCACCTGCACTTTAGCTGCCCAGGCAGAAGGGCACACATGTGACTTCCAAATGGACTGGTTTAGCAGGCCCAGAAACGAACGTGTGCATATAACATGTTTAGGGAAATGCAGATTTTTGTTTCTATATGTATTAGTTAAGCAACTTAGGAAAGCATTTGCTTTGTGCTTTAGTGAAAGTGATTCAATAAACTACCTTAGTTCTGGATTGGGCTTACCGAATGTTTTATTCAAAGGTGCTGGAGTTTACTTTAGAAGCGGAATGGGGTGCCTTTATGTTTTTCTATAGTTAAGATTATTGTTTTTCTTAAAAAACCCAAACCAAAACAGCTTCCCAGGGGAGGCACTGGTTCCCTTCTTTCTGGCAACACATGTAGCTTTTCAGGAATATCTGCTGTCCTTTTCCAGGCCGTTAGCTCTGGAATTCATCCTCTACCCCCTCAGCAGGCCGTGTTCGCCAGCTCTAGGGCTGGGCCCCGAGATGTGGGTCTGGGGGCAGCCTGCAGTCAGCAGTGGAAGCAGTCTCGGAGCTGAGTGCGCAGGTGCTGTGGGAACACCAACCCCTGACCAGCTGGTCTTGAGTGAGGCTGCAGGGCCAATGTAAGAACACAAGGGAGAAGAGCTGGGAAGCCGGGTGGAGCATGCTGAGGGGCTGCAGGAAAGGACCACCTGCGGTTGGGTGACCAACTGAGAGACCAGTGCCCCTGGTCATGCTGGTGGAGGACCTAGCAGGAGGCAGATGTGCACTGTGGAGCTTGGGAAGGGGCTCAGGGTCCACAAACACAGAGTGAGGAATGCCTGAGGTCCGAGAAAGAAGACAGGAGGGTAAGGAGCGAGGGTGAAAACCCTCCCTGTGGTGCAGGCGGCTGAGGGGCAGACTGAGATGCGTGAACCAGGGCTCAAGACCTTGGTCTGGGGCAAAGAAAAGGTGAGGACAGAAGTCAGGAGGGAGCCACTTAGCACTGGGGCAGAGGGCAGGGAGTGGAGCCAGTGGACAGTGGATCTGCTGGGGCTGGGCACAGAGGCCACCTGGAAAGAAAGGAATGCGTGGAATGGAGTGGGGAAGAGGGAAGAGAAACTTTTTCACAAAATCTAGCATCAATAAAGGGGGAAGAATGTAAGCTGGGGGCAGGGAGTGCTCTTTTTAAATGAGTATCTTGAGTATGTGGGGCAGGGTTGATAAGAACTAAAAGCCTGGTAGCTACCGACTTGATGGAGTGAGGCCTGGTCCAGAGCTCTGGGTGTGAGGTGGGCATACATGAAGCCGTCACCCTGCTTTCCCCACACACTTGTACTGTGTGAGCCCCAACGTTTCCCTTTTGTCTGAAGTAGCTCCTGTCGGGTTTATGTGGGCAATAAATGGAAAAGAGAAAAGAGGGGGCAGGAGGAAGGGGTGGGTGATACCTATAAGCTGAGGGAGATAAGGGGAGCAGAGAGCTGAGATCATTCCTGTCTGAAGATATCTATTTAGCAACCAGGTGATACTTAAAATATTGGCCCAGCCGCCAACCAAAACAGCAGGACTCCACAAGACAGCCAAAGGCCACAGAGCAGGAGGCAGCACAGGGCATGTGAAGGCCTCACAACCTGCATGTTCGCTGGCTGACCGAGGGCTAACCCACCTCCATCTGTCTGGATTCTGATAGAGAGGAAATGCAGGGTAGCTTGCAAGGAATCAGGGTTGCCTTCCCAAACACAGCACCCTCATCAGGAATTCTGGATTCTGTCTTTGCTGAATTTATCAGTGATTCCTTGGGAAACAGTGAGGACCCTGGCCATCTTCCCCAGGAGCGAGGCTGGCTGGGACCTGCACCAAACACGAGCTGAGAGTGTCCTGGCAACTAGCTCAGAGTCGGAGGGGCCGTTTTTGTTGCAAAGGAGGAGTCGGGAGAACTGTGGCCTTTCTGTGGCCAACAGACACAGAGCAGTGACAGGGCCAGGAGAGCCCCAGCCCTGAAATGCCTGTCCCACCCCAGACAAAGGGAGAGACGTTTCCTCAGGGAGTCAAAGCTTTTATTACCTGATAATCCCTAGTGTGGTGCCAGAGATACCTCAGCTCTGTCTGGGTCCCTTTACTTCCCCTGTGGGATGTGGGTGATGGAGGAAGGGGCTGGAGTGGAAGGAGAGGGATTATTTACAGAGCGGGGGGGGGGTGTGCGGGGGGGGGGTGCAGGCAGCAGCCTGAAAGAGGAGGGGCACTGGGACACCAATCTAAAGAGCTCTGAGAACTTTGTGCTTTTTTCACTTAGTCGATGATGAGCTACCTGGAATGGGTTTGGTGTTTCTGCTTTAGGAAAAGATGTATGAACCAAGGAACAATACAGCCCAATTTCCAGGCAGAGGATATCACGATATCAATCCAAACATCACACTATTTAATTCCCCAATAAAACATTGGAAAAAAGGACTATCAGTGCTAACACATTTACATATAAAATCTCCACCTAATAGGTAATAGAAGCCTATGTACCAATTTCTAAAACAGTTATAAGATATGTACACAGTTTTGGGTATATTAACAAAACAGAATATTACAAAATACTAAAGCCGATCCTCCGTCACGGGCCTGGCGCTTGTCACTTGAAGTTGGCATAATCTGAGAAGGCGTCAATGTACTCCTGCACCACCTTGTAGCAGAACTCATACTGCTCCTGGAGGGAGGGCGGGACAAAGTCAGGTGACCGACAGACAAGCACAGGTGCCAGCTGTTCCTACAGACTCTGGTTTTTAAAAAAGGGAACGCGAGCAGATGACTGCTGTTGAGTCCCCACCTGCGCCCTGGGTTAACTACCCAACCTTCTATAGACGGTGGTGAGCAGACATGCAGATGCTGATCCTTGGCCAGTATAGGTCAGATGGCTGCGTGGCCCACACCTCACCATGGCTGCCAGGCTGGAAGCAACCCAGCTCTCAAGGCCTCAATTCCCAAACCTCTTGAAATTCACTTCTCCTCTGGGCAACTCCTGCTCCCCGGGGCTCTGGACCCTTTCTGGAAGCCTGTCCTATACTCAGTGGTCCGGATCATCCTGACTGGCAGCAGTCAAGACTTGCTATCAGGGAGCCTGAGCAGAGGGTATTCTGAACCTTCTTCCCCACTGAGGACCTATGGAGTAGAGTAGATGAGACGCACGGGGCACAAAGGCACCTCCTTCTAGCCTTCACAGTGGGCCCCCTCACTCTCTGACTGCCTCTCAAGGTTCTGACTTGGATAGCCCGGGAAAGCCTGAGTCTATGGTTACAGACTTCTGATGACCAGGTCAGCTCCTCAGAAGAGCCTCCCTGAGGTGGCCCTGCAGGAAGGGTGGCAGAGGTGTGGTGGCATGGACTAATACGAAGGGCAGCATACCAGTGTCTGGACCATGTGTGGCCTCTGCAGTCGCAGGCTCTTGACTGTCTGGAAGACATCCAGAATCCCCTCCGCTTTCACCCGTTCCAGGACTGTGCTTAGGGCACAGAAGGTCCCCGTCCGGCCTGCCCCCGCACTGTAACAGAGCAGACACACTTACCACACCTGTTCTGCCTCTGTGCCAAGGAGGCAAGGGGCTGGCAATGAGTAGATGCAGGCTGAAGCTGCTGCTCCTGGGAGCTGCCAGGTGGCATGGGGTGGAGGCAGGAGGCTCACCTGCTCCTCACCACGTAAGTCCCAGGAACACACAGCTCTAGGGAGACTATGTACCTGCACAGCCTGCAGAGGGACTCATCCATGGGACAGTGGAGAAGAACCTCACACTTGCCCCCAGTACTGAGCCTTAGCTGTCTTGTAAACTTGTGCTTGGATTGCAATGACCTCTTGCTCACTCAAATCTTGAGAAACTTTTATGGCAAAGAGAGAGAGAGAGAAGAGAGACAGAAGGATAGCTAGAGGGAAATTAAAGGCTAGAGTATTTTTAAATATTTAGATGAGAGAAATTATAGCATGTTTCTAATGAAGATGGTAATTACCCAGAAGAAAACCTGATGATGGAGACTGAAAGTGAAGTTCTTGAGGAGAAAAAAGGGGATGGAATTGGTATTTAAGTGGAAGGGTGGGTGTGACAGAGACTCCACGCTGGCCCGCAAGATCCCTAGCTCCTGGTCTTCCTTCTGTGATCCTCTCCCCAAGGGTGGGTGGAGCTTGTGAAGTCCTTCTAACTCCAAAATAGGGTGATGGGACAGACACAATTTCATGTATGTGATTATGTTACATGAGGTCATACCTGTTTGCAAGGAGACACACTCTCCTTTGCTGGCTTGGAAGAAGTAAGCAAGCATGCTGGGAAGGCCCGTGTGGCAAGGAATTTAAAACAACAGAGGTGCTCAGTCCAGCAGCCCACAAGGAAGTGAGTGAACACTACCAACAACTGCGCGAGCCTGGAAGCGGACCCTTTCCCAGGCAAGCCTCAGATAAGACCACAGTCCTGCCCAACACCTGGATGCAGCCTGCGACTCTGAAGCAGTGACAGTGAGAGAAATGCACTAAGTCTGTGGTAATGTAGTTACACAGAAATAGATGATTACTATGTCTCACTGCAGAGAGGTCAGACAACTCATCCACCAACTTGGAGATGCCGCACCCACAGCACCTGTGGTGGTGGGAGCACGTGGAAGTTCTCTCTGCTTCTCTTTCGTACTCTAGTAAAAACCATGGTCATTTCTTAAATACAAGAATGGGAGAGATGTTGAAGATTTGAGAAGAGGCGTGAAATAGTCATTTAAGATAAAGGCTGGTGGGTTTTTCTGTAAAGGGGCAGACAAAGTCCCTCAGGCTTCACTGGAGAGAGGAAGTTGAGGAGGAACTGCACATCCATGGCTTCTTGAGTGCCGAGCAGCAGTCCGAAGCAGTGAAAGAGTTGTGTGTGGTCACAACTCTGCCGCTGCAGCCACACACCAGCAGGTGAGCAATGCTGTCTTCCATGCAGCCTTATACCTGACACTGAAACTTGAATTTCACACCATGAAACACTCTTCTGATTAAGAAACAAAACCAAGCCAAACCAGATCTTAGCTTACAGGCCCCCACAACACTGGGCCCTAGTTTGCTGGTCCCCAGGGAGGGCAGCACTACAGGTCAACCATGAAGTCAGAGGTCAGATACATAAAGTGTGTGAACCCGGTGTTTTCCACAAGCCACGTTCCGCTGTGTTTCTTAAGGAGGCCAGGCCCTCACCTACATGCTGCCCTACTGGTCTTTTCATTGTAAGTGCCCCCGCCCATTATCTGAATGTTACTGGTTCCCAAGCACTTAACTTGGAGCTCAGACTCCAAGACTCTTTTGTCATCAGGCCCTGTCCTGACTGCCATGTGCTCACCCACACCCAGTGCACTGCTGGTGCACACTCGCCATCACTTCCCCGCCTGCCTCCCGCACTTTCTGTCCCCCTTTGAGGGCTGGGGTGAGGGTACCTGCAGTGCACAGTGATGGGGTGGTTCCCTGACTGCTGCTGCTGCTTCTGCACGGCAGCGATGATGTTGATCATGCCCTTTCCATCGCTGGGGATGCCCACTTCGGGCCAGCCATGGAAGTGGAACTGCCGGATCTGCCGGCTCTTGTTTTCCTTTGGAGAGAGGGGATCAGAGAGGCAAAGGCACGCTGCTTTCCCTGTGGGGGGCGCCCCACCTGCTAGCCATCTTACCCTGGTGTTGGTGACCAGGAGGTCTCTGACTGTGTAGCTCTCACACTCCTCCTCCTTCTTCAGCTCCACTGTGATGTCGCCATAGGACACCAGTCCATCAGAGGGCCAATACTGGGCACACTTCTCCTGCGGGGACAAATGGAAGAGGTGAGGCTCAGGCACCGTGTGTGGAAGAAGCGAAGCTACCCCAGGAGTACCACAGGAGCTCTGACGAGAGGGCTGCCTCTCAACACAGCGACCTCTTATGCCAGTGCACTTCACCCCAAGATATCGACGCTCAGTGTCATCACATCACTCAACATCACTCTGATTAACTTCTGATCCCCACCACCTATATCTAAGACTTCATTCCGCAAGCAGAGACTGCTTAACCTCTGGGTGTTACATATAGTCTAATTTGCAACACTGACAGGGTTTGTGCAGGGCTCTGACCACTGGTTCACAGATGTATCCACCATTCAACGGGCCGGTGGAGGAAAGGTGTGAATGTCTTTGTTCCAAGTCTTTTTTATCTTTCCCCTGGGGTATTTCCATATTTTATAGCTGCTTTCATATGTCAGCTTGCTAATCCAGAAAAAGTGAACTCCATTCCATTCCCACCCAGCCTTGCTGCCTCATCACAGTCTCGTCCACAGTATCCTTTCATCCCTTGTCTTTTTTTTTTAAATCTGCAGTGGACCTAAGTTGTTAGCACTCAAATTTTTCTGTCCTTGCTAAGAGATGGGTAATTGCCTGTCTCTGCTTGCTCCTGACTCAATGCCCTCTCCAGCACCCATGGGCAGGGGCTGCCACTCTTCCTCTCTGTGTTCCCGGCCTCATGCACAGCCTGCATATGGTAGCTCTCAGTAAGTATCTGGTAAATGAATTTGTTCAATGTCTGCGAACCAATCAGGGTATAAATACATAAATGAAATAGTTATACTGTCCATTTCTTTTTTTTTAAAGGAAAGGTGAGACAGAAATGAAGGAGAGTGGGCAGGCAGGCAGGCAGGAAGAGAGAGGAGGAAGAAGTATTTTATTTAGTTGTTCATCTTGGTTGTTTCCCCCAGCCCTAAGTCTTTAACTGGGGATGTTGGATGTATGTGAACTAAACCACTAGGCCACCAACATGGCCCAAATGTCTATTTCTTTAGTGTATTTGGGGGAAGATCTTACATACTTCACTGTTTAAAAAATCCTCACCAAAAATGTACTTTTCACTAGGAAAGTTTTGGGAAAAGATGGAAAAGAAAAAGGAACTGATAGTCTCTCAGTTCAAACAAAATCATGACTGAAAGTGCATTTTAGTGACTTTTCTCCTTTTCCTGTATGTTATTGCTCACCACCCCTCTATAAAGGAAAATGAGCTCATTTTAAAATACAGAATCACTAGGGGTAGATGAAAGGAACGCCATAGACCAATGATTTCTACACACTGAACATCACAAGGAGTCCTGTGGATGCCATGAGAGTCAGGGCTCAGGGTCCTCTCTTCAATCAGAACAGCTTAAAAAATCAAATTAAGGCTCGCCTTTAACAGGGATTATAATGGTTTTAGAACACCGGTGGACGAAATGAATTTTGCTACCAAAGTTCCCCTCAACACTGTTTTCACACAGTTATCAGCCAGGACTGAGCCTGGGACTTAAAAATGGTTGGAACTGCTAAGTTCCAGATGGGCTTGAGCACAGAGGGTAGAAGCTAGAACTGAACTATGACAAGAAAAAGAAAAATGACGGTGCCACATTTAGCAGCTTTCAGACAATTTCTGATCTTTTAGTTTAGGCAAAAAGGTGTAACAGAAGAAAAGGGATAGATTAGAAGGAGGGCCCTAGGAATGCAGAGTTGGGGAACTCTTAAAGCTGTGAAAGAGAGTTAACAGTGCAAGTAAACGGGAACCTGCTCTGGCCAACTAATGAGAACAACTCCCCAGGATGGCAACATGCAGTCGGGGTCAGCCAAGAGGGCAGACCAGTGCTGCAGAGACAGTTTCAAGGTGACCGTTACTGTGGGGAAGCAGGTATGGTGTGCTGAGAGAAAACAAGTTTGGTAAACTCAGGGGGTTCAGATTTAAGGGATGAAATAAAGTCACACAAGACAAGTATAGATGTTGGACTGAAGGCAGGAACCTGTCCCACTCAGCCAAGTGAAGACTCCAGGATGGACTGAATTTAACCCTCCACATGGGCTCAAAAATACAGAGAAGCAGGGGGACTTAAAAACCAAGTCAAGACACTTGAGGGAAAAAGGGGACAATGGAGGGAAATGGTACTCCTAAAGTGCCTCCCGTGGCTGTGGGGAGGGAAATGGCAGAAGGAGCCATTACTGACACAGCAGCAACACCCACAAGAAGGGCAGAGGGAACAGGGCCAGTGGACAGTGGGACTAAACAGAAAGGGAGGCAAGAGAACGGGTAGAGATCTGAGCAGGCTGGCTGCTCAAGGGAGGGAAGATGAGCGTGCTCTGCCTGATTTCTTGGAGAAGAATAAACCAGATCACGACACACAATATGAGTGTGAAGAATGGGCAAGAGGGATGCTGGAGGTCTACACATATTAGGACTGTGGGCATGAATTCAGTGTGAGACCAGTCAGCACAGTTGGTGTTTTTCCTTAGTAATGCAGGCATGTAATTGAGTTTAATAGGGTAGAGACCTTGCCATGAAAGAGACCATGAGGATAGCAAGGGAAGGATGAGTACAATGAAAAGTCACAAAATCTCTAAACGGGCTAAGGAGGATGGTGAGATCATGACCGGAATGAATAAGGCTGGGTCAGTGGGTCTAAGGATTTGATAAAGACAATGAAAGGCTGGGGTAAGAGGAGAGAAGCAGCACAGAACAGGGTGAACAGGGCAGGAAGCGGGATACTCAAATTTGAGATCCAAAGGCAGTGCAGATTCGGGGGCTGACAGGACTGGGTGGTCGAGAAAGCTAAGAAGTTGACACTAAGCTTAGATGGATCATCCATGTGGATACACGAACAGAGAGAATAGGGGCAAAAAGAAAAAAAGCAGAAAGCCAAGTGTTAAAGTCACCATATCTAAGTCACATAATCGTAGATTTGTTTTCAGCTTATGGACTCCAGTTAACAATATTGTTTACACTTCTTTCCTTAGATAGCACTAAGCCTCTTTTAAGTATTGAGGCTGACGCTGCTGACGGGGACATGCGGCTCTGTGGTGAGGAACTTAGCCGACTCATTCTCTTGACTCTCTAGAGAGTGGAACATGGCCTGGGGCTGGGCTGACCCTGCGTGGAAGCAGCTGGGCAGCTCTGCCTGCTCAGACGGATGGTCCAGGCTGCAGCTCTAGAGGGAGCCGTGGTCTTACCAAGCATCTGGGTAAATGCCTCAGGTTAAGATGGAGCCGAAAAAGAAAGCAGAGACAAGAGATTTCAAAGTTCTAATTTCTCGATATTTTAATGTGCACACAATTTACATTTGGGGATCAGACTGGGGGTGGGGAGTAGTAGTGTAATGCAGACGGTCTTCAGTCTATCATTTAGGTTTACTGTGGAAGTATTTCCGGGAACTACAACTGACAAGATGAATGGGAGGTGGAACAGAAAGTGAACTTTTGTCTTAGTGGCCAGTGAAGCTTGTCAAGACTGTCACTAATATCCTGTTTCGAGTCATTTCAGAAGCATCTGAGGGCAAGGGCTACTGCCTGTTCCACTGGCTCCAGAAAGACAGAGGCAGAAGGCCCACTGGTCAAGTTGAGGGCCCTCACTCAGCGGACCACAGGCTTGCCCAAGGAGCAGAAGAATGTACATGGCCCTTCTCCCCACCTCTACCCAAAAGAAAGCATCCTGTCCCTCTGCCCTTTCCTCTCACTAGGCTCTCTTCCAGGATGGAGGAGACACCTAAGGCTCTGACTGGACACATTTTACACAGGGCAGTGTTCACCACTCGGGCTTTTTTCTCCGCTCTCTGGGCTGCCCATCATAGATCTGGAGGGTGGGAATGTGTGGGGAACCTCTTACAGGGCCCTGGTCTATTTACATATGCCATTGTAGCTAGTCAGAGAAGACTAGGAGGACATGCCTAGCTCCTGATGACACAGAAGCTCATCACCTTTATGATTCAGGTATATGCTTCGTTGAGTGCAAAGTCAAGAACGTTTCTCAAACCTCTCACCTCGCCAGTACTGATAATGACAGATGAGGACTGGCAAAGTATGTCTGCTGACTAGGTATATGATTCAAGTCTGTGAAGAAGAGTTAATGAGTTAATAGTAAGATGGGAAAAAAGGGACGCCCTGGTGGAATAGTTGTTTGGTCAACTATCTGGCTGAAACTCAGTCACATATATTCTACAGACCTTAGTTCATGTCCTGGGCTGGGAAGAATAACCAAGATATACAACTGAATAAAAAATAAAATGCTTCTTCCTGCGCTCTCCTCCTGCCTGCCTACTGTCTTCATTCCTACCTGTACCTTTCCTTTAAACACACACACACGAAAAAAATCTTGACCTAACAGAATATCAGAATGAGCAAAAATGTGAAGTCAGCATGAAGGTTTAAATGAACAGATTTCACAAATGCTGAATGGGGAATATGAGACTTGGAACAGCTAATTAAATGTTTTATACCGACTGCAAATTCAGTCAGTCACGAGTGCCATCCTAAATTCTTCCCCGTTCATCCCAAGTCACTCTTCCCCATCTCTTGGGGCAGACCCCTTGACGCCAACTCCTGCTGAGTTCAGGCCACCAGCCTACTGTCACAGCTGCTTCTCTGGCTTGCTCATTTCTAATTCAAACTCCTCACTAAGCCAGGGGAACTTTAAAAAGCAACAACACAAATCTGATATTGTCAAGGGTTCTTGAAGTGCTTTATAAGGTCCAAACACTTCACTACAGCTTAGAAGGGCCAATCACGGGACCTTTGCTGGCATTTCCAGGCTCATTCTCTTGATACTGATCCCAACAAGGGGCACAATGAAGAACCTATTTACTGCCACGTGGAACCACAGTAAAGTTTTTAAGGTATAAGCCCTGTCTGAACACAGACAGGAGTGGGCAGAGAAAGATCGATGCCTGAGACTGTGACAGAGAGACTACATGCTTCTGACTCAGGAACAGCGTGAGGAGACTTCCTGTAAGTGAGAGCTGACGTAGGGAGCCTCCAAAGTTCCTTTATACACTGAATTCCAAGACAAATCTATATTTTAATTGATTTGAGGCTTTTCTTTTTCTTTCAAATATTTCCTTGTTATTGGATATTAGCTTAAAATTTATTGTTTTGTTAATTCTCAAATTCCATTCTTTTCTTTTTGTTTAGAGGAAGGAAGCAGGCATGAAGAAACGAGGGCAAGTAGGCAGGCAGGAAAGGAAAAGAGGAAGAAGCATTTATTTATTTAGTTGTTCATTTTGGTGGTCCCTCCGCCCTCGGGTCATCAACCCAGGTCTTTGGGCTTTATATGGACTATGTCGAAGCTGCAGACTTAATGCCTGAGCCACCAAGGTTTTTCTGTAGTTAACAAAGAAGCAACTCATTTTCCCACAAAGCACCCTCTTCTTAAGGACATTCACATGAGTGTACTGCCTGGAGATGACTCTGTGACAGTTTAAATCAAAGAAAAAGTCCACATATACCTTCTAGCTTTCCACCAAACCCCTTCGTTTCAGTCTCTCCCACAGGCCTGGTATGGATCTGCACACTGCCTCATCTTATCAGCTCTGGCCTGCCTGGGGAGGTGGGGAGGCTGCATTCCCAAGAGAAGTAAAAGGGAGTGAACTGTCTGGCATGTGATGGAGACTCAGACCACACCGCTCCTCCGGTCTGGAGAGAAGTCACTGATTGCTAAGATACCAACTGGCTGGGTAATGCTGCCTGAAAATGGCTCTTTGGACAGTTTAAGTCAAAGAAAAAGATCCAAACACACTTCCCACCCTAACCCCACATATTCTTTTCATGCTTCCTCTGTCTCCCACAGGACCTTCTTGAGCTCACCTGGCCTCGCTCCTCCAGTTCTGTTAGCATCACGATCGAGCAGGATTTCCACTCCCAGATCATTCTCCAGAAGTCCTCAATGGTGTGGAGAAGAGGGCCCTGGCTGGCGATGTAGGAGTCTTTCTGCCGGTAGCCCTATGCAGGCCAGGTCAAGGGCAAGAGTAAGGTGGTTCAATCAGGGAGGGGATAGTAGAGAAGACAGGCCACTAGGAAGGGATGAGGGCTTTCTGGAGACAAATCTCTCCCAGGCAGAGCTCTGCTTTGACCAAGGACCAAACCCCATCTAATGAGCATGTGGGTGAGGGAAGGAAGGGTTAGAGTGAGGAGGAAGACAGGAGGACGATCTGAGGTTTGTGTTTTCAGCCTTTGGCTATGGTCTGCGTTGTGAGCAAGCACTGCATGGGTGCATGCCCTCGGTCACCAAGCCATCCCCAGCCCCAGTTCTGTATGTGATGGACTCAAAAGACAACCCTGTCAAGCTCTGGGAGAGCCACAGTGCAAGGGCCAGCTGAATCTCCATGGAGCAGTGGGAGCTCGGGGACACAGCACCACTTACATCAATGAAGGACGCATTCACGTAGTCCGTGTTCTCCTCACCCCTCTTCACTGGAATGATCACTCTGTTGAATTCATCTACAGGAAGGACAGCACCCTGTGGCTCAACATCATTCGTCCTCTCCTCCCTTTTCCCCCATCTTTCCTCTCCAACCCAGGCCACAAGCAGATATAATCTCTGGTGGGTGAGGACACACTTGGTTTTAGCCCAGAAGGGCGAATGCCTTTTATCTTCACACTCCTTTATTTCTAGATCCCACTAAAGAACAGGGAGCAACAAGAGGCAATGCCAAAAATCTTGTCTGCCAGCTGATCACGAACTTGTGCTCGGAAGGGGAAGGGGTAGGCTATTAAGGCTTTGGGTGGGGAGAAGGCTCTCACATGGAATGATCTGTAAAACCCGGTTCTTCTTCATGTTGGCTGGGAGATTTCCAGTCCGCATCTTGTCATTCTGGATTTTGATTGATGTTAATTTCTGAATTGGGAAGAGGAGGGAAAGTATGACTGATTCCAGTAAGCAAACTTGACAAAATTATACCTGTCACTGGACCTGCATCTCCAGGTGACTGGCTACACACTGCTCTGCTCACCAGAATCCTGATCTCCATTTCCATACCCTCTTGTGGGAACACTGTTTCTTCTGTTTTTAAGCTCAGGAAGAGAGCCAAAAGAATGCTTGGGAAACTGCTCCTAGGACACTTTTGAGATTCCCTGGATCGGAACTTCATGAGAACTACACAAGGATCCTAGCCTTGCAGGAGGGTGAGTGCGGCTCTCCTCCCTCCCTGCTCTTCCACCCAGCAGGCTGTCTTAGACTCTTAGAAAAACTTATTCTAACACATATCCTTCTCCCGATTCTGAGGTCCCTTCTCAATCCATGCTACTCAGCCCATAAACCAGCAGTAGCTTCAGCTTATTAGAAAAGCAGAATCTCAGGCCCTATCTCAGACCTGAACCAGAGCTTGGATTGCAATGTGACCCTGAGGTAATCAGTATTCACACTGGCTGGAGAGGACTGCTTTCAGGAATGTGGTCTTCCCCACTCCAACCCAGAATGTCTTGCTTCTGAAATACTTTTACTGAAGGTGTGTTGAGACCCATTGTTTAATGGCCTATAGCAGGGGCTGTGATAAAAGGTCAGCTGGCCTGCTGCTTGTCAATGAAGTTTTATGGAAACACAGTGTGCTAATGTGTTTAGTGTCTATAGCAGCTTTTGTGCTACCATAGCAGTTCTAAGCAGTTATGAAAGAGACCAGAAGGCTTGCAAAGCCTAAAATATTTACTATCTGGCCCTTTACAGAAAATACTCATTTTGTGATACATTATAATTAAGAACAAAGGTGGCAGGAGCTGAGGGACTCCCCTCCCGCCAACAACCCAGAGCCCCAGCTAACCACCCACGTGTTTCACAAGGGGATTCATGACTGGATGGTAAATCCACAAGGAGTCACGCTGTCCCCCAGATCACGGGGATCCTTCAAGTTGAAAGAGGTGGTTCAGCTCCAACTCACCTTAAACTCCTCCTCTAATCCATTATTGCTGGTCCCTGGGATTTTGTTGTAGATTTTCTGCAGGTGTGTCTCTAGAGAGGTCACCTCCAGTTCAGTATCTCCATACAGATAATGCTCTAGCAGGGCTTGGTAGATGAAGACGTACTGCATCTGAAATGTGGATGATGCCAGTTCCCTTACACAAGCCCCTGCTTGTGCTGCCAGAGCCCCACTCTACCCTGCAACCCCGGCAGGGGTACAATGATTTGTATTTGTCCCAATTTCATGAAGCAGAACTTGAAATGCACCACTCTGAGGGTGCCTAACTTGGATACTACTTTGGCATCCTCCTGGAGTAGAAGTCCAGTGGGCAAAGCCATCACTTGCTCACTTTGAGAGCGTGCCCTAGCCATAAAGCGGATCTCACTGCTGCTCCCAGATGAGGCCGGACCACGTCACTCTGTGGCCACTGGCTCTCGGCTGCCCACATGCCTGCTTCCCTCGGGAACTGTTCCTTCTTAGTCTTGTGCAAATGACACCTGCCCTCCTGATCCCCTTAGGCGCAACTTCCTCTGGGCTCCATATTTTTTTAATACATAATTTATGAGGGCCCTTCATCACACTGTTCGATGATCATTTTCCATAACCCGGGGGGCTGAGTAACCCATGGGATGAGTGGGTGTTTTGATCCTGGAATGACCCCAACTTCGCCTCACCCACAAATCACTCACGTCTGTTTGCACCATCTGGCAGCGCTGTGCCCGGATCCGGCTCACAAAGCCATACACGTCCACCTTCCGCTCTGTATGCATCATGTCCAGCATGGCATCAATGACGACAAAGGTACCTGTACGTCCTACACCCGCACTGTAGCCAGAGAGCAGGGGCATGACCGGGACGGCCAGCATGCCTTGTGGGAGCATGCAGGGAAAGGCAGCACAGGTTGGGGCTCTTTCTTCAAGTGCCTGAATTTTCATTCTGAGTGGGGCAGAGCTGGGATTCTCATGGAGTCAACAACCCCACCTGTTGTTCAGGAGTACCCTAAATGCTTTACTTCTAGCTATCAGGACCAGGGACCCTGGACACGTGGAAGGGCCTAGAGGCCCCCGGTCCACAAGGCGGCACTCCACCCAGTTTCCTGGCTTCATGGTAGTGGTCCCCGTCCCGAATCTGCCCTTCTCTTTACCCACCAGTGCTCTCCACACAGTACCACAACTGGAGGAGTCTCTCTGGCAGCCACCCTGGGGCCCCAACAACTCATCTGCTCTGTGCCGGCCTCCTCAGCCTGGGCCCCTGTGTGCTCCCCTGCTCTGGTCACGGGAACAGAATGCGGGGAACCAACGGTCAGGCCACACTGACCTGCAGTGGACCACGATGGCCCCTGCATACTGAGGGTTACAGGCCTTCACTTTCTTGAGGAACTTGAGCATGCCAATCGGGGTGAAAGGCACCCCGAAGTCCGGCCAGCTGGTAAAGTGGAACTGAGTGATGAGGCGCTGTGGCTTTCTGTTGGTCACGTCGCCCACCTGTGAAACGAAGAGATGTGATGTGCAGGAGGGAAGGTGAGGATCAGGAGCCAGGGCCAGTTGTGGTGGTCAGGGACAAGGGAGTGAGATCCAAGGTTTGAACCAAGGACAGGATTTTCTCAGCAATACCAGCAGGTAGGAAGGGCTTTTACTATAATTTTCAAGTCTGTAGATGCAGAAAGAAAAACTGAGAGAAGTTAAATGATGAGTCAAGGTCCCAGAGTTAGTAAGTATAAGGTAAGAACTAAAAGGCAGATTCCTGACTCTTGTAAGTCCCCTTTTCACATCACCATGCTGCCTACCCCTTAGCTGCAGACAACCTTTGCTTAAGCCTATAGGGTGCTCTGGAGGGCCAGGAGCAGGGCCCATCACATTCTTGATGTCAGGAGCCTTTGGAGTAGGGCAGGAAGAGGAGTGAAACAAATACCAACATGATTACACCTTCTCCTGAGGTGCCTGGTTCATGACTAAGATGATCAAATGCTATCTCAACAGTACTTTTTTCCTAGTCATATGATGCTCCCTTAGCTTTTACAAAGCTTTAACGAAGTTTCCTGGGAGCCCAGATCTCTAGTTTCAGAGTACAAAACACCACACACACAGTGATTCCTGACCACCCTGAGAAAGAGAGGGGTGACAGACTGTTCTGCCCTTCTAGTGGTCAGCAGATTCTGACTGAGAACCAAGAAATGAGGTAGGAGACAGTACCTGCTGAATGCAGAACTTTCGCACCGTGTAGTCCACCAGGACGGTCACATCTTCTACTGACACACGGATATTCCCATAGGTCCAGCAGCCTTGGTCCGGCCAGTACTGGGCACACTTACACTGGAAAGGAACAGACATCCCCTGGCCTGAGTCCTTCCACCCCTGCAGATGTGCAGGGTGTGAAAGGAAAGGATCACAAAAAGCCCAGACTGATGTCCCCTGACAGTCAGAGGACGTCTTCCCTCAACCTGGTCCACTGCAGATTTATTTTAACTTTTTATTTTTCTTCAAGGTCCTCAGTTCCCATCCTGCTTAGTATAATCTCTTAACTTACACAAAGCCTAAGACCTACTTCTTGCTCTTACTCAACCCTACTCCCTCAGATCAGGGCAAATTTGAAGTCATCTTAACTACAAAATCTGCATGCCCATAGTATCAGGTCATGCTCTAGGGGTAAGTCTGTCTGACCTCCTGGAACCAGAGGCCTGCTCTGGATGGGTACCACATGGACTGATGCAGACTGTAAACCTTGTCTGGTGCCTGGGCCCAGGAAAGCTTCCAAGAGTCAGAGGTTTGGTTGGAAGGAATAAAACTAAAGCCCATCCCTGCTAAACACACTGGGGCTACTGATCAATACCAGGTGACTCGAGGGCTGTCCTGGGGAAACACTATCATGAATGGGGATTCTTCTCTGGAGCCTGATCCAGGAATCAGGACTGGTGTTAGCTGTGGCCCAGTACCAATGTGGTGCTGCCAGACTGGACTTGGCGGTCACAAAAGGAAAAGGAACAGTTAGAAGGCATCCTGCCTCTATTTCCTTAGACCCCGTTCCCCCTCGCCCTGCGCCCACCATCTCTGTTCATATGTTCATATAGCTCCCTCAGGCAACCCAGGAGGAAGGACAGGAAACCACGGGAATGAGGGCTAGGAGAAGTAAGCCCCTCGGTGTTTTTTCTTAGCTATAGGCCCAAGTCTTTCTTTCAGGTTGTTTTGGAATCAGGATGAGTTGTTTGACTAGACAAAGGGAACGGTCTCCTACGCATATCCCAGAGGTTCACCAGAGGCTTCTAGGCTAGAAAGTCTGGTAGGCGCACTGGCCTAGGTTCTGTTTCAATGAATGACTGGCCCAACCCCCAAATGGTAGGCAGCCCAGGCTCAAACTCAAGAGCGCCAGCAGAGCAGTCCCTCTGCTGGTCATGCCTGTGGCAGGGGCCCTCCTGTCTAATTTCTCCATTCACCTCCTTTCTCTCCTTCAGGTTGGTCACCATGACGATGGTGGCTGTGTTTTGTTCCCAGATCATCCTCCAGAAATCATTCACCGTTTCTTCTTTTGGTCCTAAAGTAGTCAATAGCAAAGATGAGAAAAACAAATATCAAGGGGATGAAAGATGCTGGGAAGTTGGGAACACTCACTCATGACTTTTAAAATCCTGTGCCCACATATCCCCAGTTAAATACTCAATCCATCTATCCATAACACCCACTAGTTGAACATTTTGTCATGTATCCACCATGTATGTGCCAGGAACTTCCCTAGGAAGTGAAGTGAGGGTGGGAGGTTGTCAAAATACAAAGAGAACAGGAACAATGTCTCTCAGGGATACTGGAGCTGAGGATTAGGAATCAGGACTGCTCGCTGAATATCTACATTGTAGACCAGAGAGTGCAAGTAAGTCCTTTATATCTCACTTAATCCTTCCTACCATTGTCTGAGGTAGGTATCATCAGCCAGAGAGAGGTTGGGTGACTTGCTTGGGGGAAGTTTAAAATTTACCCTCCCACATAACCTTTTCTAGAGTCACTAGAAGATTTTCAAACAAAAATGAGGGAGCAAACAAAGAGAAAGAAATGGGACCTAACACAGGAGGAAGGTTAATGGAATTCCTAGGATACTGTTGAAAGAAAGGTACAAGGATAACTGTCAGAAGCTAGAGGGTGACCAATCCAGAATGGAAATGAAGAAAGAGGGTTCTAGAAGATCCAAGATTTAAAAAAAAAACGTGTTTTAAGGTACTAAGAGGAGATAGACACTTCAAAGTGGAGGTTGGAGGGGGAAAAAAATCAGTGATAGATATATAAAGAAACTAAGTGAACAGGAAAAAAGGGCAATTACTAACTCCTGAAAAAAAGGAAAACCGAAACAATACACAAATAAAGCCATAGAGTACTGTGGACTTCAGCTGTGAATAATATTGGTATACAATTAATAATGTAATAACAAGTATGACCCTTAATCCTCAAATGTGATTTAACTCTATTGGAAGAATGAGGTAGAGCGACATGTGAGTGTCTGTTTGAATGTGAGAAAGTTTGTAAAAGGATTAAATAATATCTATCATGATGAGTTAATAGAGAAAAATGGTCTAATATGCATTAGACTAAAAAAGTGAAGAAGCAGCGGGGGGACTTTGAAGTACTTTTTGATTTTTCTTAAACTTTGTATTCCCTTTGGCAAAAATAAAAACAAAAAGTATTAAAGAGGAAAACAACAGAAATGGACATATGTTACAAAGATGTGCAGAGAGGGGATTGTTTAATTCCTGGAGGAGGGGACATGTGAATCCTATCAGGCGAATGCGAGTTTAGAAAGTGGGCATAGGGAGAAAAGGTCCCCCAGACAGAAGTGTAAGGGATTCTAAGCAAGAAAGCATGAGGTTTTCAGGATTGTAAGGAATTCTGAGGTCATTGTAAAGGGTGAAAGGAGAAGTATAAGACGGACCTGGAAAGATAGCAAACTATTAGGAACTAAAGGAGTGGAGGACAAACTAAGGAAGGCTTGTCGTACAGATAATGGAAAACTATTATAGGATTTTACGAGGGTTTTGACAAAAGTTTTGCACGAAGAAAGCCCAATCTGGTAGAAGACACACAAAGAGCAAAGCTAGGGCCTCAAGGGAGCAGTCAGGAAGCTGCTGCAACAGAGCTGGAAGAAAAGATGGGAATAAGGAGAAGATGATTTTGAAGAGAGAAATATGAGAACTAGTTATATTTAGAAGAATGGACAGGAAGAAGGCCAATCATCCCGAACTTGGCTTGGGTGATTACGTGGCTTACATTCCAGGCAAAGTGAAAGACAGAGAACATAGGAGGAAAAGCAGTTCTAGGGCTGAGGAAGTCATGTTTTAGTTTCTGATGTGAATCTGAAGAGTCTGTGGCAGCACCCAGGAGGAGTGGTATAAAACTCATTCGAAAATGTGGCTCAGGAGCGCGAGAGGCAGCAGTCAAACAGAGGTAGGTTTTGGAAGAGATCTCAAAGAACACAGAAGGGGAGAAGAAAAGCAGGGGTCAAAGAATAGGGAACATCCTCAGCATTATTCAAATTCAGATGAACAAAAACCCTGGGAGGAGAGTTGGAGGAGCAGAGGGAAAGGCAGGAGAACTGAGAGGAAAATGACGTCATGAACGGGACGGAATTTCAAGGAAGCAGTCATTCACAAATGTGGGGAGAAAACTAGATTTAAGGGGAAGAAAGAAGAATAAGAGCCAGAGAAGTATTTAGAAAAGTGAAAACAAACAAACAAACAAACAAATCAAGACAACTGAATGTCAGGAAATAAAGGAGTGTGAAGCAGTGTGAAGCACTGTGTTCACGAGGATGGGAAAAGGTCCATCAGGAAGTCAGAGGAGACCTGAGCAAATATTTGTGTCAACAAGTCTCCGTGTAAAAAAAGACAGGTGGTTGTTGGTGCCAAGTCACCATGGAGTAGGTGGTAGGTAGCTGGGCCTGAGGATGGTCCTGTGCTGACAGATGGCTCCGAAGAGGGAAATGAGCCTCCATAGGAAATGGCCAGGCCTTAGGCCGAGACTGCGAAGGTGAGGAAGATCTGAGGCTTTCCAGACCACCTGATTTTATCTCTAGCTCTACTTTATTTTACCTCTTTTATTTTGCTCACAGTATTGTCTACAGCTGTCTGCAGTCACCTGTGGTTACTAGACTTACAATGTGCTAGTATAACTGAGGAGGTGAATTTCAAATTCTATTGAATTTCAATTAGTTAAAATTTTAATTTAAATAGCTACATGTGGCTTAGTGGCTATCCTACTGAAGAAGAGCCTAACTATTCATCAAAATTTCTATTAATTTTGCTGTAAACTGTACTCTACCAACTAAAAGTTTCAGAAAGGCAGGCTCACACCCCATTCTATGCTGCTACATCTCATCACCTAGGGCAGTATCTAGCACATAAATGATGGTCAATATATATTTTTCAAGTGATTAAATAAATGGGCTATGACAGATCATAACAATACCAGTTACTCACTGCTCCCCCACCTCCGTGGGTCTTGCATCTTAGCTGCCTGAGCTACAGGGCTGTACCATAAAGCTTTTTGAATTCTCACCCCAGCCCCAGGCCTTGATCCCAGGTCCACGGTTCTCATAGCCTGTACCTTAGCCGCCTGAGTCACAGAGCAGGGCTGCTCTCAATTACTTTTTAATGATGCAAATATCAAGATATTTTTGTTTGAATCCCAAGGGTGAGGACAGTTCTTAGAAGAGCTATGGAAATATGTATGGAGCATGCGTAGGACCAGTGCTGGGTGCTGCTCTGATCGTTGAGACCACTTATCGGAGAATAATATGGAGCTCAGCCCCATGAGTGAGGGATGGTGAGAGCCTGAGGTTGTCAGGTAGCTAATTCTCTCTGAAGACCAATTCCAAATTCAACACCTGAATAGCCTGTCTAGAACTTAAGGGAGCATTTATTATTCCCAAAGAGTCCCGAGATACAAGGTCTTATTAGACCATCTTGTGTGCAGCCTTCTTCTCCAGTCATATCATACATGTTTACAAAAGGACTTCTTTTAAAGGATCTCTAGATAATAAGTCATCAAAATAAAACTCCTCAGTTACAAACCTGCAAGGCAGACTAGATTTCTTTTAGGTTATAATAATTACAGAAAAGCTACGGCATTCTTATTATTAATCTAACAGTTGGAAGAAAAAAACGAAACCCATAGAAGCTCATGGTTAAACTCAAGAATAAAGTATTACCATTACCTTGTGCAGCAATGAATTTGTTCTTTTCTTGGTAGCCCTGGGGGGTGGTGGGAGAAAGAGAAAATGAAAACCAAAAATGGATTGGAATGAAATTCTCCATACTCCCAATCAGTTAACGAAGTCTTCCTTGTGAAAAAAGTCCAAGCAATTAACAAAAATTTCCAGGGATTAGCTTTGGACAGCAGGAGTCAAAGATTACAAAGATTAAACGGTCTAGGTAGCTTTCTCAAAGTTTAGTGTTATTATTATTTTGAAAGAGAAAAGGCGGTAGGCAGGCAGGAAGAGGATGAAGAAGCATTTTTTGTTGTTCATTTTTGGTTGTTCTCTTCCAAACCTGTACTGTGGGCTTTACATGGTCTACAACTTAGCGCCTGAGCCACCAGGGTGTGCTTCAAAGTAAAGTATTAATGAACACTGGTATAAGAATATTCAAATACCAACCCCTTAGGCTAGACCTATATTTGATGCTAACAATTTGAGTGTTAGCGTGAATCGGTTAAGAACTCTCTAAGGCAGAAAGCAAATGTGGTGGTTCCAGGAGTGAAGCTGGGCTCACATCAGCAAGGAAAAAAGATTACTTTAAAAAATTTTTCCTTTTCAAGAAGGAAGAAAAAGAGGGAGGGAAGGAGGGGAGGAAGAAAGGAAGGGCGAGGAGGAGGAAGCATTTTTATTTATTGCCATCATGATTAGTGCTGCTATGAACATGCTGTATGATTCTGTCAGTACTCTTCCTGCTTCTTGCTTCAGCAGTCACACTTGCTCCTTAGCTCAGTGACTTTCTCTTCCCAAACTCTTTCTCTACTGTCCCCTTCCCCACAGTCTATTCAACATACTCATGCCTCACACACCAGCTCTATAAACATGCTCTAATCACCCCTAAATTCTGAGTTTCAGTCCTTTTCTCAGGCATGGGCTCAAAAAAAAAGCGCATCCTGGTGGAACAGTGTTTAGGTCAATCGTCTCCTAAGGAGCACAGGCCACATACCCCTTGGTTTGCATCCTGAGCGGAGAGGGGGTGTGCGGGGGTTGAAGCTGCAGTGTGATGGATGGGATAACCAGTGTGAACAACCAAATGAAAATAAAATAAAATGCTTTTTCATCCTCTCCCTGCCTGTCTGCCTGCCTACTTGTCTTCATTGCTGCCTGCACCTTTCCTTTTAAAAAAACAGATATGATGGACCAGACTTCCCTCTGTCAGGTCTGCTTGTTGTTCTCTCTCTCACTTTTACTAGAGAGGGCAAGTCCTGCCTTTGTTCAGTATTGGAACAAGTTCACCAAAGGCTTCAGTGGCTCTTAGAGAGATGTACACATTTAGATTCAGATTTCTGCATGGAAACCCTTCAGGAATGATGATAGGCTAAACATAAGAATACATTTAAAATTACCGGCTTGATCTTAAAAACATCTTTTTTCAGTCACTTAAAAAAAATTAGGACTCCTCAGGGAAAACTTGAAATGACAAGTAACCCTCCTAACATGCAGCTGGGAAAAAGTCTGTAGACAGTATCTGGCGGTCATTCAGATAATAATGAGAAAAGCTTACGTTGATGAATGAGGCATTGATGTAATCAGAATCCGGCACACCTTCCACTGGTGTCAGGTGAACTCTAGAGTGGTCATCTAGGAATAAAAGCAACATAGCGTTTCACTTAAATTCACTTTTACTTCTCACTGATCCTGATGTACCCAACTACTTGAGACATCTGTACCTGTGGGTACAGAGACACACATAAAAAGATGGCCTAGCAGCACTATTTATAACAGCAAAAATTTGGCCACATCTCAAAACCATTATTAGGGGAGTCATTAAATTAAAATATATCCACAATATGGGATAGTAAGCAGTTGATAAGTAGATATAATAGCCAACATATAGTGTGTTAAAAGAAAAAAGAAGTAATGTGTATAGCATACAAATTACATTAAAAGTATATATATAAATACATGCATATTCATACACGAATAAGGAGACATATGTTTTTATAAATGTCTCATATAGAAGCCCCTCTAATGTTTTATGCAACTGAAAATACACCAGAAAATTTAAAAGTATGAATTGAAAAAAGAAAAGCAATTACAAAATTCAAATATTTTGCTTTCACATCCCACTGGATTATGTATATCCCATTGTGGAGACTACTGTTCTGGAAAAAAAAAGGCTGTTAGGTTAAAGACTGATTAGCATGGCTAATTCTGGGAAGGGAGTATACAATGGAATTTCTTTGCAATGAACACTACACAACAGACATCAAGAACAACCTACTTCCTACCTGGTCCTTGACCTCCTAGAAACTTGGGCCTGCCACAAAAAAACCTGGGCAAGCATTCCTACTGACTCTGTGAGCACTTCAGGTCACCCTTGAAGTCATAAATATTCTTTCAGCCCCATACATTTTGCCCTACTTTTATGACCAACACTATTCAGATCAATCAAAAGACTCCTTCCATGCTCAGAAAATCTGCAGTTTCAGGTTCCATCCCAAGAAACCCTTCAAACACTCACAAGGCAAGATGTTTACATATCGATTTTTTTCTTTGTTTTCCTCCTTTGAGGCAGCTTCACAGGTGGCCTGGATTGGACAAGCAGGGAGAGCCTGGAAGGTTAAGAGAAATTAGAGGATCAATAGAGATAAGTGCCAAACATGCAAACTGCTGCTATATCCTGACTTGGCAGTAAATTCTATCTTTCTTTGGGGGACAAAGATGGACCCCATGAATACTTCAGCCTAACAGAGAGCACCTCCCACCAAACAGCTTGCAAGATCCTTAAGAGTTTCACACCAAGAATCCCCAGGGTCAGAACATGCTTCCTGTTAGAAAAAGTACAGCGTACTTTATGTGATCAATTTGTAGCTTGGTGGGGCTCTTAGAATAGGTCAAAATGAACCACTCTTGTGATTAAGGCAGGGGTCATAACTGACAGGATGGCCATTCATCTCCATGTTAACTGCCATGCAAAGTGAAATGCATATCAGAGTGAGCCACACAGGCTCTGGAGGTTCAGCAGTCAGGTTCTCTCCAGGGGCCAGACAAGAGCAAGGTAGCCCAGTTCCTCACACGTGGTCAAAAAGCAATGACAGGTGTGGGGGTGGGTTCCCACATTTGCCTGGATTTGGCAGTTGGGAAGCAGAGAATCTGGATGAGGTGACATTGAACTGCAGCAGTTTTGGACTCAGGTAAATTAGATAGTACTGGGAGATGCGTGCATGAGCATAAATGGTTAACAAGACATAGTTTGGATTATATAAACTTGAGTAAATCTATTAACTTTCTAGACCCAAGTTTCCTTCTCTGTAAAACTGGGATAATATCTGTCACATAAGGAGCAAATAAGATAATCTCATGTTTAACACAGGAATAAGCACTTAATACATCAGTTTTACAGGAGTGGAGGCTAAACTTTATTATTTGAACTATTTTCTTCTTATATGCTCCATATATTAAACAGAAAGAAGGCAAAAAGGGAACTAGTTAAGAATTTCAATCTAAATAAATTTTCTGTAAGAAATGTTTTATGTCTTAAGAACATTCACACTCTGACTTAGCAACTTCATTCATGAGACTCTATCCTAAAGAAATTAAGTGTCTAGATTCAAACAATTTAGTTCATCATTGTTTAGAACAATCCCAAGCTGAAAGCAACCTTAGTATTCAGCAGTAGGAAAACAGCTTAGTAAACCATGGCTCATGTATCACTTTTCATTTGTTCTTTCAACAAATACTCATTATGTACCTACTAGGTACCAGGTTAGGCACAGAGTAAATAGTGGTGAACCAATTATACAGTTCTTGTTCCCATGAATAATATAAAATTGTGGGTGAAAGCCAGACATTAAACAAATGCAACAAATAAATATGAAATTACATATCAAGATAATGCAATGAAAGAACAGAATGGTATTACAGAAGGTATCAGAAAGTCCCCAAATACCCATATTTAGATTAAGGTTAGATCTTTCTGAGGAAGGTGAGGGTAGAAATAGTATTCTAGGCACAGAGAATAGCATCTGTGATGACCAGAGAGAGGAGAAGGCTTGGTTTATGTGAGGAACTGAAGGGCCAGTAAGGGTATTATGTGGTTGGTAGAATGGCAAGAGGAAATGGGAGGTGAATTTGGCAAGGTAAAGTCATAAGGTCCATGTAGGTCCCTGAACAGGGATTTTGAACTCTGAAGTGATGAGGAAACTAATCAAGGCTTTTAAGCTACAATTTGGTTTATAACAATGAAGAATCAGTCTGGCTGCTAGGTGAAAAAGGATTGGACGGAAGGTACAATTAGAAGCGTGGAAAACCATAACACAAGGAAATATATGCAGTTGAGATATATTCTAGAGTTAGAATTACTAGATTTGGAGGTGGATGGAATAAAGGGAAGGTAGATTGAGGAGAGAAAGGGACAAAAATAGCTCTCAATTTTCTAGCTTTGATAATAAAAAAATCTTATTAAATAAAGGAAAGTAAGCCCAAAGGAACTGGTGCTGCCAGATGGGAGCAAGAACTTGAAGAAGGGTGCAAATGTCTTTCCTGGGAACCAGCAAGCTAATGGTAGGAGGAAGGAAAGTGAAGATCCTCAAGGTGAAAAAAGTTTGGGTCTCACAGTCCATATACCTTCAGTCAAGATTCTTTTCCTTTCACAGTTAAAAATCTGTAGGTTCTGCATGTAATTTTAATGAGAGGGGATTTCCTTATATCCTATGTGGTCAATACATAAAAAGAGGAGAAAAGAGCTTCATGGACTAGACACGGAACCAAGAGCAAACTGGAATTTGCCACTTTAACCACAGTTTTTGCCTTTTCTTCATCTAGATAGGAATGATTTGCACAGGCTTCCACCCTGCTACAGGAAAGGATGAGATCGAGACAAGTATTTAAAGTCCTCATAACTAATCCTGAGGCATTACTTTTCCTGTCTATTCCTTGTCCAAAATGATAAAAACAGGAGTAGTCACACATGAATCTTGAAAACAGTCTCAGGGTCAGGAACAGCAGAGACCACACTTCTAGAACCTTATCCGTGCTGCTAGCTCCCCATGTCATGATGCAGAGACACTAGGTCTCCAGCTGGGTTGAAGCTCCTGAAAGGAAATTCAGGAAAAAAGAGCCACTGTTTGACAGGAGCAAAAAAGGCGCCTCCTAGCAAACATCTTGCTAGATGCAAAGGCTAAGAATGAAGAGCCTACGTCAGGACTAAAACAAGAAGATCCTACTGCTTTTACTTTCGCCCTGAAAAACCTAGTCAGAACAAGTTGATGAACCAAAAGGCTCCAAGATGTTAAATTCTCTGTAGACACTAGGTGGCATCAAAGACAGTGGAATCCCATGCGTAGAGCTTTACTGGAAGCAAGGCTGTGCACTGAAGCGGCTTTCTAAAATCAAGTTAAAAAAATATTTTTTTAATGTTTAGATTTATTTTAAAAGATACATTCATCACCCAATTTAGCTTAGAAGTTTTCTTTGGGTGTTTCCTTATTATATCTTCTTCTCTCACAAGTAAACTTGAAAATTTGTGTTTATCATTATTACCTTGGCTTTATTTGTGTCATACATTTTGCCTCCTTAATATATTATTTGTTCAGTCTATTTTGTAATAGAAATGGAATAATCAAGTGGTAAATTTCTTTTTTTTTTGTTAAACATTTGTTCTGAAGATCCATCCAGGTTGTTGGATATAGCCAAAGATTACTACTTCGTAGGTGCTCCATTTGGAGATATGGCAACAGTTACTTACCCATTCCAGTGCCAATGAATGCTTCGGTTGTTTACAGTTAATGATCCCACTTTATGCACTAATTTGTATATGTTTCCTCATGAAGAGTTTCAGGTATATCTCAACTTTACCAGGCAAGGCAAATTGTTTTCCAAAGTTAAGTGTACCAATTTACATTCTCATCAGCAATATAAAGTGTTCTATGATCTCATCAGCATTTACTACTACCACACTTTAAATATATTAAATGTAGTTTTAATTTATTTCTATGATCATGACGTTCACAATCTTTCCATAGTTTATTGCTAAACAGGGTTAATTTTTCTCTGAAGTACCTAATCAAGTGTTTTCCCCATTTTTCTACTGGTTTGCTTGTTTATTTTGTTATTAATTTATAGTAGTTCTTTATATATTCTGTATACTCATCCTTCATCAGTTAGAAGTATCTTTTACCAAGTTTGAGAAGTACATTTTCATTTTCTGTATGGTATCTATTTATCAACAGTTTTGCATTTTAATGTAGTCAAATTGATCTATCTTTTCCTTTATAAACACTTTAAGTCTAAGATTCTTTTGCTACTATGAGATCACAAGTATATTTTCCTACATCACTGTCTCTGTTTTTCAATGTTTTGTCCTTTAAATTTCAGTGTTCATACCAGCTAGAATTAATTTTGTTGTTGTCTGGTATGAAGGAGAATTCCGTTCAACTGCATTTACTCTTAGAGGGCGACTCATCTGTCCCAGCACTGTCTATCATAAAACCATCCTTTCCCCCATCAAGACCGCAACAGCATTTCTGTTACTGATAGGCTTCTGTTGACACACGAACCTGCTTTTGGGTTCTACTTTATTTCATTGGTCAATCCGTCTATCCCAGTGCCAATACAAACTGTCTTAATTACTAAATTTTATAACTCTATGTCTGGTAAGGTAGGTCTCCTCACCTTGTTCATCTTCTTCAGGAATGTCTTGTCTATTCTTGAATCTTTTCTCCTCCATTAAATTTTAGAATCAGCTTGTCAAGTTCCACAAAAAACCTGTTGGGATTTTTATTGGAATTGCATTGAATCTATATATCAGTTTGGGGAGAAGTGACATCTTTACAATACTGAGTCTTCTAATCTATGGTCTTAACTCTTCACTAATTTAGGCTTTTTTCGCTAATGTTTTCAAACATTTTTATCATTTTCTTCAGAGATTTTGGATGCTATTATAAGCAGCATCCTTTGAACAGTATGATTAGATTTTCTGATTGTGACTTTATGTACAGAAATGTGTTAATTTTTATGCTGTTTTATATCTAGCAACTTTGCTAAAATAACTTATTAATTCTACTAATTTGAGTTTTTGGAGTTCTCTGAGGATAATATTCTCCTCTGAAAAATGCATATGTGTCTCTTCCTTTCCATTCTTACATATTTCATTTCTTCTCACTATGCTGCTGCCTAAGATCTCTAGTACCATACGAATCTCATTCACTTTTAAGTTCGAATCCCCTTGCATATAATTTCACTAATTGTCATCTGTGCCCGAAAACTCTGTGATGGGGAATCTACTGCCTTCCAAGGCAGCTCATCTCATCTTGGAACGGTTCTATTTAGAAGGATCCTGTAACCAGACATATAATTCTTTCGTACTTTCCTCGTACTGACCAGTGTAAAATCCAAAGGTCAGCTGGAACCTTTGCTGACTTTTGGAAAGCCTGAACCCCCAATTCCCTGTACTGCTGGATTCCAAAGTTCTTGACATGGTTTCTGTTAATTTCCATATGACTTGGGCTTCGATTCATTTATTTAGAGACAACTCATTGACATCGAGGCTATTTTGTCTGTGTCTCAACTCAGATGCTGTATAGTACCGTCACCAGATTCCATACACATGCCTTTTTTAACCCAGAAATGCAATAATTAAGCTATGTCTACTAAAGATATGGGTATTTGCTCTACGTCCTTCACTCTCTTCTTTCTACCCTACTTTCTTACTTACCCTTAGGAGTTAACTAAAACATACAAAAAAAGTTTTTTTTGAGTCTTGAGGGACTTCACTAAGTAGCTTTTCAAAGTATTTTTTTAAATCATTCAATATTTCCTTCTAAGACTAATGCTGGTGAATAAAAAAGTTACAGCTTATAACTCTAGGATGAAAGTCACTGACTAGAACTTTCAACCATTGTGGGGATTCATAGAAACATTATATACTCTCCTTTAATATGTCCAATATCTGAAAACAGCTGCCATGCCCTATGCCTGTCATTCTTTCAGCTACTCGCTCCTCTGGTCCAGTTTTTCTCCCAAACAACTTCTCATTTAGGGACATTCGAAAAGACTGATATAGTTCAAGCTGCATATATCAACTCTTTATTCTACATTTTATGCATCCATTAAAGCATAATGGCTATCATATTAAAGCTAAGGCCCATTAGTTTTATTTACCATATCTAAATGTTATAGAAGCAGTATGCTTGCTGTAAAAGAAACTAAAATAATTCAGTACAAAATAGAAGTTCCCTATCATGTCTTTCCTACCTTTTTATCCCCTTGCAGGAAACCACTGCTCCCAAGTTTACAGTATTCTTCCAGACTTTAAAAAAATGTGTTAACACACTCAAATGCACAGAATATACATAGTTTTTTTAAAGGGAATTATTCCATGTATGAATATTCCTCTGTGATGTTTTCTCCCATTAACAATATGACATGCAGTTTTTTTCTGTCAACACATGTATTTTAATGACAGTATAGAACTTCTTAACAGATGTAATAAATCATTTAGTCATTTGATAGATATGTTTTTCATTTCATTTTCTTTGCTACTACAAATAATGCTGTAACGAACATCCTTGTACAAAAACGTATTTACACATGAGGGTTTTCTGTCAAGATTCCCAGAAGTTATTTCAGATAGTGCAAGCATTTAAAACTTGCTAAGTCATTCTTCCAGTGCTATACCAATGTAAGCCCCCCAACCCCAAATGTATATAAGAGTATTTAAGGGTGTCTAGGTGGAGTAGTGGTTTGGTCCAACTGCCTCCAGCCAAAGCATAGTCCACATACATTTCAAGGACCAGGCTCACATCCTAGGCCAGGGACAACAACCAAGATGTACAACCAAAAAATAAAAATAAAATAAAATGCTGCTTCCTCCTCTCTCCTCCTGCCTGCCTACCTGCTGACTCAACCTTCATTCCTTCCTGTACCTTTCCTTTAAAAAAAAAAAAAAAAAAAAAAAGAGTATTTGAAACCCCATGCCCATTTAAACTTCCCTTACCCGTATAAGAGAGTATCTGTCTCCTCATACCTTTAGAAATATTTCATATCAATTTTCTAAAAAGTTTTCAAATCTAATAGGCCCAAAATACTGGTTAACTTTAATTTGCAATTCACTGAGCACTAGATATAGCTGAGCTTCTTTTCATAGGTTTATATGCCATTTGTTTTTTCTGTGAACTCCCAATCTTTCTACTGCGATATTTACTTTTTTCTCACAGGTTTGTAGACACTCTTTATTGAAAAGTCTATATTTATCTGTGGCAAATAGTTTTTCCCACTTGGCCGCTTTCTTTCTGGCATTACTTGCAACAGACATTTAACATCTTAATATCTATTTCATCTTTCAATCTATTCTATTCTGGCTTCTGAATCTTGTGTCTTACTTAGAAAGGCCTTCCCTGCTCCATGACTGTAAGAATACTGTTCTGTGACAGTGGACACAGACTGAGTAACTGCTCTGTATGTTACCCCTCCCTCCCTGGCCAGGGCTGACTACCTGCAAGCACAGTCACACCTGGCCCACACTGTGCCAATCAGACTCACTTCCCAGGATTTGGAAACGCCTATAAAGCAGAGGCTTCCCTAGAAGGGCATGATCCTCTTCCACTGAGGTTTGAGAGTCTAGCTTATCTTTTGATTCTCACAGCTTCCTCATTTCTTCCCATCAAAGTTTTTTGTTTGTTTTGCTAACTTTAGTTGAGTTGACTTGTTTTTAAATAAAGAAGCTGACTTAACAGTATCAGAGTGGTTTGCAGCGGAAAGACTGTTGGGTGAAAAAGTAGGTCATGTGAACGTGATTATTGGGTTCAGATGAAGGGAAAGAAACTGTCACCCAATTTGCAGGCTAAGAAAAAGAAAGACCCTAATCGTACACAACTGTAGCAGTTACATCGGTCACTGCTCACTATCACCTGGGATGCATTCTAGTTGTGGTAAAGAACTGGGGGAGTACCAACTAAAGAGTCGAAAACTGCTGAAACCAAGGAGGAGGACTACTTCTGACAATACTAGATAACTAACTATAAAGAAAAAGCTTGCTCTGGCATCCAATGCGCATCTCTAAAGTCAGTACAAGTTTCAGTGCCTCTCTACCCTTGAACCTTTTATTTCTTTTCTTGCCTCACTGTGCTGCTGACGATCTCTAATACTGAACGAAATCTCACTTACATTTAAGCTTGAATCTTTCTATGACTGTGCTATGTATTTTCTGAACCAAGTGTTAAGATTTCATAATTTAGCTGATTGCTGAATTTTAATGCCAACGGAATGCACATCTTTCCTGAGTTGCTCATGTGAAAGGTCGAAATTGAGACATTTCAGATGTTGAAAGGAAACAGATGACTTTGAGAAAGCCAAATTCCAAAAATCTCTACTTTTCTCTGTAATTTGCTTTCACAATGAAAACTGTCTCACAATTCAGTTTTCATCACTCATGGATGATCAAAATGCAAGTATAACATGATTTGCAGAGTAAAATGCATAAACAAGGAAGAAAAGCAAATAACTAATACTTAGAGGAAACTGTAGGAATTCAATGACTTGGATAACAAAAATCCCAGAAAGTGAAGTGCCCTCATGGTTCAGGTGCTAAGGTGGAAGCTGGGGAATGGATTTATGCAAAGCCTAAGGAACTGCATTCATGACTTAGGGCTGGGAGAGCAACCTAAAATAAATAAAAGTGCTTCTTTCCTTAAAAATGCTTCCTCCTCCTTCTCCCTTCCTCTTGTAAAAAAAAAAATCAGAAAAATAGTTGATATAGATTTTGGGTAAATCCCAAAGAGGATAGAGGATCAAAGAGGATAGGGCACATTTTTTAGATAAGACTGTATTTCTAGTTATGGTATGACCAAATGAACCTCTACATTGGCCTAACAGCACGGGGACTAGCCACAGCTCTAACGGTGGACTAGGCTAGTCAGTGGAAACTTGGACTGAATGCTGGAGTCAGCTAGGTACAATGCTGAATTAGAGTCCTTGGCACAAAGTAGAATGTTACACAGGATCCAACTCAATCTCCCTAGCGACAGCTTCACCAACTTCCTGATGGAATTCATAATGCATGCCTTACTGGAAGGTGTACAGTGGTGAGGAAAGCACTAGAATATTTTTTCTTCCCACGCCTGGGTCTCAAACCGAGGTCCAGGGCTTTCACAGTCTCTGCCTTAGCAGCCTGAGCCACAGTGGTGGCAGTGGCACTAGCAACTTGTAGAGGTGCTTTCCTGGATGTCTTCAGTGTAAGATGTAGGTAGAGGGAACTGATATGAAAATGGGATTCTTGATCCTAATGGGATGGAAGGTATTTCAGAGGCCATGATCATCAAGGCGCAGACATCTCCACTTGTGGATAATTCATTGTGAAACTCCCATAATGGAAATGGGTCAGTTGAGCAAGTCTGACTAGAATGCCATGCTAGAGAAAGAGCTCCTTCTTACCAACTCCAAGACCCGGGTGAGCTCATAGACCCAGAACCCTTTAACGATGAGTGCATATAAGGAAGAATCCTGCCATAGTGCATCCACATCTACAGACTATCAACCTTCCTCCTCAACTTTAAGAATCTACAGCCATTTATCATGGTACCCCACTGGGTAAAGGGAGATACACCTTTTAGGGTCTAGAGAATTCTGGCTTTGAGCAAACTAATTCCTGAGAACTCAGAGTGCCACCCTTTTATGCTAATTGGAATGGAGCTTCACAGGCTGGGTGATGGAAGAGGTTTTAGTTTGAACTGTTCTCCCACTAGTAATTGTCTATTTTCTCAATGTATGGTTGGAAGAGATATTTATACAAGAGGCAGAATACCTACACTGGTCCCCTAATCTTTTGGGTAAGGACCATTACAGTAGCAAGAATAAACTAGTGGAGCAGTGACCCCTCTTTAACAAAAGGCTAAGTCCCTAAATGAATCACAGAGATCCTAAGTGTTACAGAAACTTAAAAGGTACAGGATAATGATGCTCAGTAACTACTAGTACTAGGTATTCTGATACTTCCTATTATCCTCCATCAAGCTACCAAACAGAGTAGCACAAAAGACTGACAGTCTTCAAGAATGAATCAGGTTGGAGCTGTAGTTTTGTAGTTCCTTTTCCAGATGTACTCTCCTTCCTGCATTACTGCTGGTTCCTGAAAGATCACTCTGAATGAAGCAAGAACATGTTTTTTTTCTTTATGGCGCACAAAGACTACACAAAGCAACTTCTCTTTCTCATGGCAGGAGCAGCCTCAATGATAAATCATCTTGACCTCTCTCTGCTGTGATCTGGTTCATGGGAATTTTGTCATACCTTCAGAGGACATCACCGTACAACTAGGTTGATGAGATCAAGCTGACAAAACTCAAAGACCAGGAAGTTATGAATCTTATATGCATATCTTAAGACACAAAAAATGAAATTACAGAGGCCTGCCACATCAAGGTTTCTGAAAGGCAAAGGCCTGTGGCATATAACATCCCTCCAACATAAAAGACAAATTGCTGTCACATGTACACACCCCGCCTGCCTCCAGGAGGAGGACTGAAGCATGCTGGGTCAGTTTAGATTTTGGAGACAGCACATATATGTGTTGGAGTACTTTTCTGATTCATTTAGTGAGTGATCTGAAAAGAGAAGTTCTCCAGCTGATCCAGACCACAGAGAAATTGGCTCTGGTGGATCCTTTGGGGCCTGAAGTATCTGTAGTTAAGGCTGAGCAGGAGAACCATAGTGAAAACCTTTAGGATTTTGGGATAAAACCAGGATTTTGTCGGTAAGATCATGTTCTTATCTTAGCACCAGGCTCTTATGGAAATTACATGTCTGACCACAGAACAGTGAGTATTCAAATGACTTCTAATGTCTACCATACATGAAGCAGTAAGTCATTCAATAAGCAATAAATTCGAGCATGTCTAGCAAAATTTCACCACCACCTGGAAGTGATGCAGATGTATATAGAACACCCGCTACACACCCAACCCTCCAGTAGATACCTTTGACTTCTCAATGATAATATCAACAGTTGACTGAAGAAGAAAAAAGTTAAGCCTCGAATGTGAATGGCTGTGAGACATATTAGCTCATTCTGGAAGTAGACTGCTCTGGATAATCTGCGATGGGATGAGGGATGGCTGTGAATGAGTACAAAAGAGAAATCCTTCCTATGAACAGAACTCCAAGCAAGGTCATATACTACCTACCTCACTGGAGGTCAGACTCTAAGCTGATCCTGGGTTGTGGATAACTGGAACAAGTAGGATAGGAAATATCCATATACATGCTCACCAGCTAGCACTTACTGCTAAGAACCCAGGAGATGTTGGTTAGCATTTTCCTTCACTACACCAGTGCTGGCCCAACAAGCACATGAAGATAGCCATGATAGCACAGCAGTTGGCTCTCACCCCAATATCTATCTGAATTTGCCTACCATGCCTCTAGGAACACCATCTCCAGATTTACCAGAATGCCTTATGATGGACTCTCAGAAAACATTACCTCCAAACAAAGGACTCACTTTAAAGAGAAATAAATGTGGCAATGGGTCACATACACCATCACCCAGAAGCAGTGGACACTATAGATTACAACAGACAACCAAACCAACTGGAGACCTAGCTGAGGCTGGGATGGTGCTAAGGTGCTGTCTTATAGGATGAGATAAATGGTATCAATCAGTAATGAGTATTAAATGGTGCTGTTTTCCAACAGATAGAACAAAGGGTGCAAACTATGCCATTAAGTCTTGCCTGATAAATGATCTGCTTCAATTTGTATTTCCTTCCCATCTATTCTTCACATTATAGCAATTGATTTTCTCAGAGTGCAAATGTGACATCACCCTTCACTCCCCTAAGCTGTCCAGTGGTAGGACAGATCTGAATGGCGACCCACATATCAATAATCATTCCTCCTTACTACTGGAACTCCAGTTCTGTGGCATTGTCTGCCTATCCCCTGCACGACTGAGGGATAATCGGGATTGGTCTCAGCCAGTTGCAATAATCCTATTTCTCCCTTGTTATGACTGGTTTAAGAAGGAGCATATGACAAGGGAAGTCTCCAGAAGCTTTTGGGAAAGTTCTCCTCACTGATAACAGGAGACACACAGGAAACAATCATCCTTTTCCCACTGTACCTTCTTTTATCTCCAAATGATGCCAGGAACCCAGGCACCTACTTAAAAATTTTTATCACTGGGGGAAACAACCTACAACAAAGCTGTCACATAGCTGCGTGGAAAGGTATGAAGGAGACTAACAATTTAACAACGCCTAAGTTGATGAACTAGCAATTCTGGAACTGTTCCTCTACGTCCTCAAATCCATTCCCCTCTCCCTAATCATTACCCCTTTAGGTTAATCTACCAGCACCTCTGGTCCTGACGACCACTGTAGCTCCCAACTGCATTCGTTCTGTCCATTCTCATCTCTCCATGGGTTATTTTCCCTAGAGAAGCCAGAGTCACTTTTTCAGAACACAAATGTGGTAGGTCCATGGTTTTCCACTTCCCTTGTAACAATCTATAAAACCTACAGTCTGGTCCAGTCTTACAGTTTCATCTCTTACTATTCGGGTCTCTGCCCTTCAGTCACATACAGTCCTTCATCAATTTTTTGAATGTGCTTTTCCCTCACCCACCCTCACCACTGACAGCTTGCTCCTACCACTTCTAGTGTCTAGAATGTACTCCCAACCACTCTGCCCTGCTGTGCTGTGCCTTGTACAATTAGGTCTCAATTAAAACATCATTTCTTCAAGGAAGTACTTTCGACCTGGGATCTGGTGGGTAGGGATTCTGGTAGATTCACAGACACATTCTGCTTTCTTGCGGCAGTTAAAACAAACATGCATCTGAAGATCTAAGACGAGGCCTGTGCGCTGCAGTCTGCCACAGTCCTCATTTTTCACTCTGATCTGCTCCTACTGTCTGCTTAAGACTCTCTGGAACCCCTGCTCCAGATTCTAAGAGGCTATCTCTTAACACAGGTTCCTAGAGCTGTGTCCCCATCCTTATGTCCTGTAATCACGGTTTTGAACTTCTACAATCGCTTCTGTTGTTATTTGTGAGAGTTTTCCTACTGGGTAAGAAGTTCTGTGAGTGTGGGGACTAGATTTCAGTTTTGCTCCATCACATCCCAGGCGCCTAGAACTACCTGGTGCACAGCAGATGGTCAGTATTGATTAAACGAAGTAACAGATGTTATGATGAATGAATGGGTGTATGAATGGATGAATGGGTAGATGAGTGAGATGAGGCAAATTGATTTTCATTTCCTGCCCATGATTACATAGGAAAGGAGCCAGGTGAATTTGGTAAAAAATTTTGTATACTCTTTAACCCACTAGAAACCTGTTTTCTACTCCATGACTTAAGGGCTGACCTTAAGTTTGCCGTACTCCCTTGCTGATACGCTAGTCTCAATAAAGAACTCACGTTGAATTCCTCTCTGAAGAGTTTATTGTCATCAGCCATTCTCCGGTTAATCTCCTCTTCCAGCTTGTCCACTGGCAGTGGTGGGTACTTTCTGTTGGTGCTTGGGGATCTGGCCAGAAGTGGCACGCTCTGGGGCTCTGTAGTGCACAAGGGAAAAGGCTGGTCAGGTGCTCTGTGGACCCAGACACTCCTCTGGATACTAAATTAGGGATTCTACCTCAAGGATGATGCCTCCAAGAACCAGGGCTTCTCTCTTCAAAAGTCTTTTATTCCCCCGCTTTTCAGATGGGGAACCCCCTAAATTGATTTTCTTCTTCAAGAGGTTCAATAACAATAAGGGGTGGCTTACCCACATCCTCAGTGCGGCCATTAGATAAGCGGAAAGAGTTGGAATGGCTCCCAGCTTGTTTGTACTTCTTAAACCTAATGAGAAAATGTTCATAGTGAAAAATGACACCCAGAGGCAGGAGAGACCAATCACTGATTTTCTATTTCCACTTATTGATTCAGCTTTTCCAAATCTCCTTGAACAATAAACTTGAAACAATCCCTGAAAGTGCCCCAGCAGAGATGACGTGCTCTTTTGAAGAGACAGGCCCTGCACATGCCGAGACAGCTCCACTTCACGGTGGCCAAGAGTCTCAGAAGGTTCCTGCTCACCTGCCACACACTGGAGTCCAACCAGGTAACACCAAGAGTATATTCTGACTTGTATGGCTGCTTGGCGCAGCTCCAGTTCCAGGACCCAGTGGTGATGACAGCCAGACCAGGCAGAGAAGGGATGAGTGGGTGGAATACAGTGCGGGGAAGCAGGGGGATTCATATCAAACAAAAATCCTGCTATTTCCCCAGTGCAACCCAGGAGCCCAAAGGAGAAGCCCAGAGTTTCAGATTGGGTTGGCACAGCTTGGCCCACAAGTCTTCTGCAGAAAGCAGGCAAGCAGTGCTTAAAACTGTAGCAGTGTATAAGGTTCCTCTCACTTTATGCCCCCAGAAGAACAGTGGGAGCCCAGGTTAAGTTAAAGATCGGGGCAGAGTTAAACCCAATTGTTTAGGCCAAGAACATGCACCTCCTTCTCTCCCTTGGATTTACCCTCTTTGCTTTTGCTCCCCATTTGAGTAGTACTACCCAAAGTTTCCGAAAGAAAATCAGAAAAAGAAACCCTGTTAACTCATGTGGTCCAGCTCAGCATGCCTGGGTCAGGGGGGTCCTAAAGGGGTTTGAGGACAAAGTCCAGCTAGAAACAAAGTCTTTGTTGAGGACATAGTCTCCACTGGGGAACTTTTAGGAATTGCTTCAATAAGGCTAGATCTGAAGATCTTGAAACACCCATCTGCAATAACAGACTGTCATCTCTTCTCTTCAACTCCAAACCATCATCCTGGGCTTAGACTGAATGGAGTTAGGGGACTGGGCTTGGAAGGATGGAAGCAAAGGGGAGGAACTGGGTCTTGAGGAAGACTATATAGCACTTTTAAGCCATTTCTAAGCAGAATCTTAACATCATGAGTCATTCCTCCTCTCTCCTATTCACTGTCCTTATCCTACTATCTTCTGAACTGAATGGGCTTACTGAATTACTGGACTATTCAAAGAGAGTTCAAGAAAAACATTAGCATGCTCACCTTAACATGTATAGAACTATGATAATAAACACAATCACTAATAGAGAAGACAGGGCCACCATCACTGCAATAATTGGTGTCTCATCTGAAATCGAAAAACGAAACATGTCATTATGTGTGCAATGGAGGGTTTGAGTCAACTGCTCAGGGAAACACCCTGATGGAAAAGGGGAGGTGTGTGGGAATCTCCCTCTTCCCTGTAACTCCAGGGCTAGCAGGAGATAGGGGTGGGGCCAGGGTGACATGCCCACCCCATTCCTGACATATCAGCACAAACTTTGTCTCCCTACTTTAGAATCAAAGCTCTTTGAAAGCAGAGATTTTATTTCATCCATTCCTATAACGCCCCCCCAAAATGCTTAGCACATTTCAAGCCTCCAATATTTGAAAGCATGAACACATTCAATCCTGACTGTAAGCCAACAATGTACTCCATCTGAGCCTCAATTAGTCCCAGACAGAGGAAGATGGAGGAAGAAGGGAAAGGACAATTTTCCTACCATAAACTCAAATGGCTTCCTGGCACAGAGAATACGGTTTCGATTAAAACAAGGAGGCATTAGATCCTTGACAACGTGTATCAAAAAATGCTGGGTTCTCTTTTCTACCTCTGCACACAGTCACCTTTTATTATGACTGAACTACAGTAACATCTGGCTTAGAGATCTAGCAATGCTTCCCTCCATTCTACAAGGCCCAGCTCCTGTTCTGCCCAGTTCTAGGCTACCTTTCTCTAGCAGCTGACCAGGTGATGATTTATCCTCCTCCATGCTCACTCTCCCACCATGAACTACACAATCAGGCTGTTTGTAACTATCTTTACCATTTCTCATGCTGCTAAAAGGAAGGACATATTCCCTACCATGTAAAGGTGAATCCTGTCACATGTGCTTTGCATTACATTCATTACTGTCACCTCATTTTCCTCTTCTAGTCACCAATAGTCCTATATCTCTCTTCACAGTTACGTTCTCACAGTGGTTGTCTTAAAAAAGTTGTTTTATTTAATTTATTAGTTCCAGGTACTCTTTGTCATTTCCACCTTCAGTGTTCCATTTAAACTGCTCATCAAGGACAATGTCATATTGCCAAATTCCAATGGAAACATTCCCATCCTCATTTGATTCAACGATTTAGCAGCATTCATTGAAAATGGGTATGGGCCAGCAACTGAATGCCAAGCACTGGTCCACTTAGTGGGGACAGAGAAATGGTCAAGTAGACAAGTGACAGCCTACATTCTGGGGAAAGAGGGACACTATCCATAAACAAGTAAACACATTTCATTCAGGATAAGTGCTACGAAGAAAAGTAGGTAAAGAGTCAGAGAGTGACAGGTTTGTGTGTAGGGGCAGTAGTTACTATTTAAGAATGGCTTGGCACAATCTCTCTGAGGTGGTTATTCCTGAGCAGAAGTCTAAATAGTGTGAGGAGGTGAATCATGCAAAGATTTGAGTGAAGATCTTTCTAAGGACAGGGAAGAGCAAACACAGCAGCCCTTAGGAGAGTAGTGTATTCAATAAATAGCACTTAGGTCAGTTTGGGTGTGGCTGGAGAAGTGGGCAAGTGTCAGAAGACTCATGGCTTTGCAGGTAAAGAGTGGATTTAATTCTGAATGTGCTGAGCAACATGATATGACTGGAGGACTCTGAAGTGGGTGGGTGAGGGGAGAGAAGGATGTACATTCTTTTAAAAGATCAGCTTAACTGACTCATAAGCAGCAGCCACCAGGTGGGCGGTAATTCAGCAGAATGTGGTGTCATGAAAGTCAGTAACAGCTTTTCAAGAAAGAGGGAATATTCAAGTCAATCAAATACTACCGACAGATTAAGCAGGCTGCACAGAAGTGCAACTGAATTTGACAAGATGGCAGTTAACCAGTGACCTTTTCAAGAAGCTGAGCTGTGAGTAAGAAAGAACTTTTACCAAAAAGGGATGCAGATAAAAGGAGCAACAACTGGAGGGAGATGTGGTGTACAAAGTTTAAGAGACAGGAGAAACAAAATGAAGAAAAAAAAGGAAAAAAGAAAAAGGATTCAAACTGACCATCTTTTTCCTCTTTGAAGCACTTTTCTTTTTTGGTTTCTTTAACAATGCACTTCTTCTGATTTTCTTTCTATCTCTTGGCTGCTCCATCTCATTTCCCCTTGCTAATTGTTCCTCTTCCAATATCAGGTTTCTAAAATGACGAGTTCCTCAGGGCTCAGTCCTTGGCACCCTATTCTACATTATATTGTTGACCAAATGGCTTTAAGAACAAACAATACGCTAGCAATTGTTACGTGAGCAGTGCCTGGTCAGATTGCTCCTTTGTACTCAACTCCTAACTGCCTATATACACTCTCCACTTTAAATGTCACAGTCAGCACACAATTTGTGTCTAAAACCTATTCCTCATCATTCAGTAGTGAGCACTGCCACCGCTAAGAAATCCTGTTGATTTTCTCTCCTGAACATCTTCTATATCCAACCCAACTGCAAATAATATGATTTAGGGAGAAAATCAACACCTCAAATTTGCTGCCTTTTTACCCATTCTATTGCTATCACTGTAGTTCAAATGTTTAACCTTGCTTATCTGGATCTCAGTTAACCTCTGTTCCCTGCCAACTCATTTTCCCCAAAGCAGAGTGACCTTTAAGAAGGCAAATCAGACCATGCCTTCTCTTATGTAAAACCTTTATACGATTTCGCAAGCCTTTAGAATAAAATATATCTTTTTAATTAGCATTTTACTGAGGTAACTTTGTATTACAAATCAATAAAGCTCATATGCGTAGGTTCCCCACATGTGCAGTTTCCCCTTCCTCAGATATATGTCAGCACACCCTACCCTCCACCAGATTTCAGAGTTCTTCACCACTGTCCATTGGGCTCCACCAGCACTTGTCCCACCACCTGGTCCCACTCCCTACTGGTGACCTCAGTTCTGTTGCCAATGTCCAAGATTTGGTTTTGTTTCATCTGTTCCTTTGCTTTGTCTGTTCACATTCTATCTATGAGTGAGGTCATCTGGTATCTGGCTTTCTTCTTTTGACTTATTTCCACTTAGCACAATCCCCTCCAGAGCCATTCTATTTACTCAAATGAGAAGATTTCATCTCTTCTCTGTGTATATTTATCTTCTTTATCCATTCATCTGATGGGCACTTAGGAAGTTTCCAGTCTTTAGCTATTGTGAATAGGGCTGCAATAAACACGGAGGTGCATAAATCTCTGCGAATTAGTGTTTTTGTATCTTTTGGGTAAATGCCCAGAAATGGGATGTTGGGATCATATGGGATTTCCATCTTCAACTCTTTGAGGACTCTCCATAAAGTTTTCCATAGGGGTTGCACTAATGTGCACTTCCACTAACAATGTAAAAGTGTTCCATTTTCTCTATATCCTCACCAACATTTGTTGTTTTCAGACTTTTGGATAATAGCAGATATAAGATGATAGCTCATTGTTGTTTTAATAATAATTTTTTTATTTAAAGGAAAGGTGTAGGTTGAAATGAAGGCGAGCAGGCAATCAGGCAGGAAGAGAGAAGGAAGAAACATTCCACTTTATTTCAATTTAGTTGTTCACACTGGTGGTCCCCCAGCCCTCCATCCCCCTGGATCCAGGACTTAAACCCAGGGATACGTGGTCTGTGCTTCTTTGGAGGAGACTAACCCAATTGTTACTCACCAAGGCATGCTTCGCTTTGTTTTGTATTTCCCTAATAGCCAGCAAGTAGGAACATCTTTTCATGTGCCTGGTGGCCCATCTGTATATACTCTTTGAAAAAATGTCTCTCTAATTTGTCTGCCCATTGACTGTATTGCTTGGTTTTCCATTATTGAATTTTATGAGTTATTTGTATACTTTGGATATTAAGCTCTTATCAGAAATATGGAATACAAATATCTTCTCCCAGTTAGTACGTTGTCTTTGTTTTGTTAATGTTTTCTTTCACTGAAAAAGTCTTTTAGTTTGACATAGTTCCTAATATAATATCTTTATCATGGCCTACAGCAACCACCACCATTTAACTCCTGCTGCTCATATGCTATGCATATGAGCTTCTCTTTTTTTTAACCTTAAACCCGGGTCCTTGGACTTCACATGGTCTGTACCTTAGCTGCCTCAGCTGCCTGAGCCACACTCTGTGCTCATAACCCCTGCTAATCCTATTTCCTGTCACCCTTTCCTTACTTCACTAAAACAGTTACTTCCATGCTGAGTCGATTCCTTCTTTAGGTCTTTGAACATGTTATTTCTTCTGCTTTACCAGCCTCCCTCCATTCTTTGGCTAACTCCAGGTCATGCAGTGCCCATTCTGAGTTATTTTTTTCCAGAGACATATTTCTTGACTTGATAATACTAAATTAGGACCTATGTCTTAGTTTCCTTATATCTAGAAATTAGTTCTTCTGAAGTTTAAAGAGATTATCCATGGAAAGTTTTGGCATAGTAACTGATACTCATCATGAACTCAAGTCAATGGCAGTTATTTTATTATTCTCACAGAGAATTCTGTTAATTCCCTTGATAATACCTCTCACATTTTGTAATTACATATTTATTTGACTGTAGCTGATTAATGGAGTGTCCGTCCTTTATACTATAAATTCTACAAGGGTAAGGATTACATACCTGCTTTGTTTCTCACCATATAGCTAAACCTAGCACATTTCATACATAGTTGGCACTCAACAAATACTGGACTATACTGGGTAAGTAAATAAAATAATTCATGATTTATCACTAAATATATCTTGTCAATTGCTGATCATGGTAGAGTGAAATGACAGAAGAAATATAAAGATACCAATGAATCATCATTAGATCTTTGGAAGGCAGCAAACAGTGGCTTCAATAGACCAGAAACTTTGAGGGATTTCCAGAAGACAAGGCAGATGGGATTAGACGAGGAGATCAATCCAAGCCACAGAACCTCCACATGAAAAGAGTACAAGTACATTCTTGTTCTAACAGTCTGGGTCTGGAAACAGCTCAAACTTAAGAGTCGAGCAGGACAGGGGATGAAGGTCGGCCTTAGAGTGGCAGGATGGTTACTTAACCAAAGGTCAGTGTAGGGTCAGTTCACCCACAGGCTGAATAACAAGCTGCGGTATCCCATTCAGACTCAGCTGGAAAAACAGTTCTCAATACAGAGTAGGGAGTTTGTCAGAGAGGCTGCTCAGTTTTTATAAAGCAACTTAAGTTGCATAAGTTTTCCATCTGAAGGCTGAAAATATTTTGTCTGTATATACCATATTTTGTTTACGCATTCCTTTGGAGGCGGATGACCTAACCGTTGCTCCACCAGGGCACATCCTAAGGCCCCATTCTTGAGGCCCATTTATTTGTCTTGTCTCCACTCTTCAGTGGAAGTATTTATTATTTCTCAAAGGCAAATCAATAATGTTTTAAGAGCTTTACACAGGCTCTATATACAGCAAAAGCCATCAGGTTGTCTCTAGAGCACAAACCTGTTATCTTGGTCTAAATTACAAATCAGAAACCTTAGTTTCTATTGTCCCTAAGGCCTCTGGAGTTATCTAAAAAAAAACCTGACCAGGTAATTTCTTCCTTAGCATCACCAGGAAACGTTCTGACTCCTGAACTCAATGTACCACCTACCAGGCCCCTTCGACTAAGGCTACCTCTGGCCACTTTTCACCTCCTGTAAGTCAACCGTGCACAGTTCCTCAAACATCACTTGCTCGTTCACTTCTCCTTGCTTTTACCCAATCTGATGCAGCCTCATTTTCCTTAGTTACTATATTAATTTCAACTGACCAAAGCTCACCTCTGTACCTCTTTCCCACTCCACAGTTATAAACATTCTTCCAAGTGCTCTCAGAGCACTTTGTGTGTAATATTCAATAGCTTGTAGCTGAGTGGACTTTCTTCTTGGTGTTTGTATGATTCTTCCAAAAGACAGGGGAGTGTTTTTTTTCTTTCTGGAATTCTTAGCATCTAACACATACGGAATTATCAAAAGTACTTAGGGAAAATCATTGTAAGTGGAACTCCCAATAATAATGTCACTTACTATGATAATCCCAAAACACCTCTTTGAAAAAGAATGTCAACCCCTTTCTAGATTCCAACTGCAGCAAAATACTGAGGGAGAAAGCCAGGGGAAGCAGGTGATCTGATCTGAGAGCTGAGAAACTTTAAGGGGCCTCTGGAGTTCAGTAAGAATACTTAATCCTGTCTGGTTCTAGAACTCAAGGACTCCTTCATAGTATCAAGAGGATACGATTTCTATATTTAAGAAAAATCCATTTATAAATGATTGTATCTACAATAATTTAAAGTATGGTTAGATTACCTTTATCCTGTCTTATTGTTACTTAATATGTCATAAGGTTTTCACATGAAAATTCTATTACAAAAAATCCACTAAAATAAAAAAGATGAAATGGATTTATGCAGAATTTTGTTTAAAAACACAGAGAAAAAAGGGCTCTTTCCTTTCCATCTGGTGACAGCCATCAGGTAAACCAATATGGGTGCTTACAAATTCCTCCCTGAGCTATAGAGGAAGCAGCAGAAGAGAGTGGTGCACTTTCTCTCAGGGTGCGCCGTTGGCAGCACCGCCAGCTCTCCATGCTCCACAGGGTGCCCAGCTCACCAGCCAGACAGAGTGTGAAGACTGAGATACAAGGTCAACCAAGGTTATGTCATTTATCGGATCTGTTGCCCCGTGGTGGCCCCCAATGTCTAAAGGTTGCAACCAATGAGCAGCCTGCCCATCATGGCACTAACCAGCTGAAGTTGACGTGGCACCTTGAGTCTGTTACTGAGAAGGGAGCCGCATGCCATGGTGGGGCTCTGAGAGTCCTGAATTCTTACTGAGTTGATGATGATTCCACAGACAAATTCTTTGACTTTACCGAAAGACTGGTTAAAAGAGCAGTTTTTGGGAGTTAATGTAAGAAACTGCTGTAATATAACTCTATTAAGTTCTACATTTGATCGTGAAAAACTGGTAAGTGAATCTGAAGAGCAAGAATACTGCATTAAATTCAGAGTTTAGGAAAGTAGGGAACTTAAAAACAGAGGGAAATGTGTACACAGCATGATAACACCTTACTATTCCTCACCTAATACGGCGGCAGGTGGACAGCACCTGAAGGGTCAGAATATTCACTTATCTGACAGATGCTCCCTACTGAGTGGGATTTCATAAACCTTCAAGTATTCCACTACTTAATCATGCAGGAAAAACTGAGTATGGTTGACAAATGGAATAAGAAAAAAAAAAACAACCTTAGAAGTCTAATTTGTTAAAATGGGTAATCTGATGAAAAAAAAACAAAACAGAACAACAACTGGTTCACAGATTAACATCATCCAAACTCAAATGTAATTATTATTTCTTAGAATGCTGGATGAGCTCTCTTTCTCTCACACTCTTTGATGGCAGTCTTACTCAGCACTGTCTTAAAGAAAAGGTGCCTCTTCTAAATGTGAGTGCCCACAAACTCCTTCCTCTGGTGACAAGGAATTTAGCAGTTCTGCTTAGATCACCAACATAGCATCTATGGCCATAAGGTCTCTCCACAAGTGGGTAAATGTCCATAAAATTCACAAAAAAGCAACGAGGAATTGAGGGATTGGCACTTTAAAGCCAGGAGGGGCGGGGGTAGAGGAAGATGGGGTTAACAACACCACAAAGCGAAAAGCTTAAAGGTAACCATGGCCTGAAAATTAGAAATTAAGTATGGTGTAAAAATGATGACTTAACATTAGCAAAGGGTAATATTTACAAGGTAATAAGATAAAGTAAGATACAGCTATTTAGTTGTTATACTATTATCATAGCTGCACATACATGTAAAAATATACTGAATGCTGGTTTCTGTTACTCTTCTCTATGAGGTTAATAAAGAAACAACCTAAGGGTAATTAAACACGTAACAGCCACAGATGCAGCACAGGTTACCACAGACTAGGTGGAGAGGAAACACGGATGAATACTACACACTGTGAAAGGACAAACAGACATCAGGTGAGTGGCTCACCTCTTCTGTCCTTTGAGTCAGTATCACCTGTGTAATAAGTGAAAAATAGAAACATTCATTCAGATTAAAGAAAAGCATTACTAGTCAATCAAAGATAAGACAAAATCCAGGAACATGGATACTTTCCTCTTTGTATATGTAGGAGCTAGAATGAGGCACCTTCCAACAACCGGGAAGTAAGATCGCCCAGACTCACTAAACTTTAATCAGTGGTCTGTCCTTCTCCCTGAGTACAGAAACAATGCAGCATCAAGAATAAAAAATATTTAAGTAGGCAAAAGAGAAACGCAAACACAATGGTACTAGGGGTCTTTATGTCTTTTGGGTCATTAAAATGCAACAGGAAAAAATTAAGTTCAGGATATAAAAGAGCTAAATGATAATATGTAATAAAACTAAATAGGAATTTGTCAAATTCTATATACTGAGAGAAAACCTTTTCAAAGGCTTAAGACTTATGGAATAGCCACAAGCCCTTAAAATAGGAGGGTAAGTTCTGGGTCAGATCCCTTGGAAGAAGAATTGATTGTCCCCATTTCCTCTGTTCCCCCTTCCTAGGGGTTAGAACCAGAATCCACTGAGAGTCATCTCTGACGAAGCATATGTGGGCTCTTTTGTCAGGATAGCAGGGTCACAGAGAAAAGGAAGTGAGCTAAAGCACAAAAAAAAAAAAAAAAAAAAATCTTTAAAAAGCTGAAAGAATAAGAATAAAAAAGAAATTGATATAAAGACTGAGAAATCACCAAATAACTATACAATAGCAGGCTCTCTGAAGGAAGAGAGCCACAAACCATGAAAAACAAATGGTTAGTCAACCTAAACAAGAAAAAAGGAACACAAGAAGTATCAAATAAGAAATACTCATAACTGGTGTGCCCTGGTGGAGTGATAGTTCGGTCATTCAGATAAATTTGAAAATATGAATGAAATGCATACATATGTAAGTAAAGTTCAATTCTTCCCATGAAACAAAACAGTGACAACCAAAGCTTATCTAAAATAACACAAATATAAAGAAAAAAGAGATCAGTCTCATTTAGAAGTAATTCCTGAATATCAATAGAATAGCCTAAATAAAATAACATTAAAAAGTCAAAAGAAGAAAGACAGATACCAGATGATCTCACTCATAGATGGAACAGATGAAACAAACCAACCAACCCCTGGACATTTACAAATAGAACTACAAATAGGGAATGGGATGGGAGTAGGGTGGAGTAGGGGAGGAGAGCAGAGAGGGACGAATGATGGCGGAGTCCACTGGATAATGGTGAAGAACACTTGGTGATTCAGTGGAGGGCAGGGTGTGTTGACCTACATCCTAGGAACAGGGAAACTGTACATATGGGGAATTTATACATATGAGTTTATTTTAATGTATAAAATCAAAGTTACAGCAATAAAAATTTTAAAAAATAAAAATAAACACAAAAAATAATACTACTAAACAAACTGAAATAGCTCATTACAGTGGATGTTATATTAGTGGGATGAAAATTCATAAAATCCAAGCAACACTCAATAAAAAAGAAAAATTAAGACTTAAGAAATTAAGGTGAAGAATTCAAGGTGAAGCAGCAGTTAGGTCAAATCACCTCCGAAGGAGCAAGCCACATAACCCTGGGTTTGAACCCAGGTCCGGGGGAAACAACCAGTGTGAATAACTAAAGAAATATAAATTAAAGTGCTTCTTCCTTTTCCTGCCTGCATTTTTCCTTAAAAAAAAATTCAAAATACATTCAATATTCAGGTAGTAGGACTTTTAAAAGACAGCAACGAAGAAAATGGAAGAGGGAAGCAAATTTTTAGACATGCAAGATTTATTTAAAAAAATACAAGAAATAAAAATTTTCCAGAATGGAAGGGTCAAGACTCCAAATGTATATTAAATGTTCAACTAAATGAATTAAAAAACCCACATCAAGATACAGTTCGTGAAATTTTAGGGCACCAATGATAGAGAAAATTAAAAAAAAAAAAGACAAAGAGAAAACAAAACAAAAAGCAACCCATATAAATAACTACGAATTGGGACAGAATGAGGGGGAAAATATTTCTTCAAATTCTCTACACAGCCCTAAAGAATTTTTAGACATGTGAAATCTTGTGCAATATACCTACTATGAAGCCCTCTCTCTGGAAGCTCCTTAAGGACATGTCCCACCAAATGATGGCATAATCCAAGAAAGAAGACAATATGAAAATCAAGATGCAGAAAAGGGCGCACCCTGGTGGCCGAGTGGATAAGTCTGCAAGGCACAGTCCACATATGTCCCAAGGACCCAGGACCCAGGTTTGAAGCTCGAAGAACTAAATAAAACAAATAAATGTTTCTCCCTGCCTGCCTGCCTGCCTGCCCCTTTCCTAAAAAAAAAAAAAAAAAAAGCAGAAAAGTGAGTTCCCAGAATTATAGAGAAGAGAAACCCAACACTGAAACCCTGTTAAGTAGCCCAAGCAATCAACAAGTTTAGACGAGTTAGACAACTGAAGACTCAGGAAGAAAATCTCTAGGTGAAAAAGAAATAAATTATCTAACAAGTCTGACTTTGGAGAAAATGGCATTGAGACGCCCTGGAGAGTGTGGGAAGAACCGACTAACAATAGGTAAATAGAAAGCTCAACAAAATATAACACCATTATTAAGTCTAGAATAAAAAACTATACAAGAAAGGAAAAATAATCACACTTACAGCTTACTTATAGCTCAGCAGTGAATATTATTAATCATAATAATATAAAACATCAAATACTGATTTACAAAAAATTATGATGCAACAAGTATGGAAGGATAGGTTGTGATGTACCATAAAGGTTTCCTCGTGTTTTATTCATCTTGAATAAAAGTTACCAGTAAAATGCAGTCTGTTTCTTCTGAGAAACAAAATATGCTACCTGTACGATAACTGGTTTCTTAGCTATGGTATAATTTAGAACTAAGGCAGATTATAGAAACTCAGTTCTCTAACAGCAGTGTGAAAAGACCACAAAACTAAGAAATAGGCCTAACTTTCTATTTGACAGCTTTGAAATCTAGGCAAATAATTTAAGCAGTATAGTCTTAAGGCATTTATTTAACAGGAGATAATGATCCATGGTCATCTTCCAGAACTGTTACATGCGAAACAGTCAGAATGCAGGCTGTGAAGTCAGCTGAGTCTGGGCTACATGACTGTCTCTCCTCCCTAAGTAATGGCTTAATTCACAAGAAAACTATGCTAGATGATTGTTCAGTAGTGTGTGGTGAGTACAACTGCAACGTTTCACAAAACACATGTAACATGAAAAGAACAGAAACTGAATAGGATTGCCCACTAAAGAAAAAAAAAACTAAAAAAAAAAAAAAAAAAACCACTTGTGGTACCTCACTAAACCGATTTCATGAATTGGTCATGACCAGATACTTTGAAAAACACTCCCTAACTTATAGTTCTATTATTGTAAAACTGTTTTACCTATAAAAGATAAAATAGATTCTAATTCATAGGATTCTTCATAAGATTATTCTATAAACTCTTTGTATAACGAATGCCTAACACTTAAAAAATAGTACTTATCATGCTTAAATACCGTTGAAAATGCTTCGCTCATATGCATTCACTTAACCCTACTGATCTTCTCTATGAGCTATGAACTATTATTAACACTCTTTTTTTTATAGATGAATAAAATAAAATGAGGGACAGAGAGGTTAAACAAACTTCCTCCTGGTCACTCAGCTAGTGGATGGCAGAGCTCAGGAAGTGTGACTCAGCACGCTGTGCTGCAAGTGTTATACTGTCTTCATAGTGGAAAAAAATGGGATTAAAGGAGGCAGGTGCAACGTCTGGGTTCTAAATTCTAGCTAAAAGACAGCATTTATAGAAATAAAGTGAGATTCAATTCAGCAAATACTCTCTGACTGCCCCCATGAGTCAGATCTAATTCTACCTAGGGGTGTTCACCATCTACATGAGAGAAATATGAGCCAAGGGGATGAGACCACAGAAGTGGGAACAGTGGTTTTTCTCAAAAAGGCGTGTCAATTATGTATAGCTGTCAGGAAAAAATTATTTCCTTTACTCACAGCAGTCCTTTTAGGATCCCCCTAATCCTCTTTTACAGTCTAGGAACCTGAAGTTCAAAGAAATCAGAAACTTGCTCTACCCACTTGGTCTCAGACCCAGATCTGATTTATCATGGGGCACTTATACTTCAACCAGTAATTAATTCAAGGAAAAAATGGTCTGGGCTTAGGCCCTGAACAAACTGGCACTGCACCTTAACTAGGTCCAACACTGGTCACAGGTCACCTACTCCAAATCTAATTGTTGTGGACATCAGATATATTCTTCTCTGGGACTCCCAGAATCCCTTCCTTTTCAAAGCTAATCTTATTATGCATCCTCTGTAAGCTTTCAAACCTCAGTTTTTTTCATTAGCAATTACCACTCCTCTTTCCATCAATTTTTCAAACTGCTTCTCTCTCTTGAGAAGACTCATCAATCTAACCTGGATCCCATGCATAGCAGGATATCCTCCAGAATCTTTCTTCTTTTCTCTTAACTCTATGTTAACCAGATACTTCTGAAAATTCCCTCGATCTAGGTTTATTACTTTACTTGGGCAATTATTTCGGAAATTACACGGCTGAAGAACACAAAGATAATAAAGGGGTGAGGAAATTCAGAAGAGCAAAAGGAAGAACAAACAGAAACCAACTCTAGTACCTGAAGGAGGGAAAGTTTCTGGAGTGGTTGCTGCAGTGCTGGAATTCCCCTCCCAAGGTTCTGTTCTGGCATCTGTGAACTGGTTATCTGGAAGCCAAGTTCCATTCAGAGAAATTGTAGTGACTACAAAATAGGTACTTGCTGTTTTCGTGGTCCCATTGTCAGAGTCTGAAGAATTGACAGTGGTTACATAGGTGGGTTTCAGAGTTACATTTGAGCTGAATGTTGGTGCCATGGAAGGAGAAGTTACTGAAGAAGTAGAATTTGAAGTTTTGGTCTCTTTAGCTGATACTGCTGTTGTTGTTTTAATTGATCTTGTAACGCTTACAGAAGGTGAAACTATAAACACCAAAAAATAAGAAAACACCACATGAAGAATGTAATAGCTCAAAAGTATGAGACATAAAACAGCAAGATATGAAAAACTCAAATACTTGCAGACCAAAGACCAGATACACACTAAACACCACACAAATCACTCACACGCACACTTTTATCTAATGCTGGACCACCTCCAAAAAACTTGTCTAAGGGATTCTTCACCCAGTTCCTCAGAATCAATATATAGGATTCTTAAATAGCAATACACACACATACACATATTACTTTTCAGGGATATACACATAATCTCCTTAAATTAGAATGTGGTGTGCATAACAATGCTAAACATTCAACATAACTCAGAGATTATTTTTTACCATTGCTTTTAAGTAAAACTTCATTTTACTTCCTTAAAAAAACCACCCAAGTTTTCAAATATGGGTCATTAACATGAAAGTAAAAATCTATTCCAAATACCAGACTTATCAAAAACAATTTACCTGTGGTAGCATTGCTGGCACTGACACATATCAAACCACTGCCAAGCAGAACAAGAATTAACCAGGAATCCATGCTGACCTAGGCAACAGAAAAATAAAAGCTATTAAATGCAAACAATATCCATCATAATGCTAGATAGACTTGTTGACGTGATCATTTTGCAATAGATACAATAATGAATCATTAGTTTGTATACCTGAAACTGACATGCTATGAGTTGATTATATCTCAATAAACAAACAAAAATCAATACTAAACAATGTTCATGGATGACGCAATATTGTCAAGATGTCAATTCTTAACTTGGTCTTGACTCAATGTAGTCTTAATAAAAATCCTACCATGTTATTTTGTTTATTAGTAACAACTGATTCTAAGGTTTATATAGAAATGTAAAAGACTGAGCATAGCCAACTTAGTACTGAAGGAGAACAAAGTCAGAGGACTAACACTTGATGTCAACACTTACTTTAAAGCAACGGTAATCAAGACAGTGTGGTGGCATGCCCTGGTGAAGTAGTGGATAGGTCAATTGCTTCTGAAGGAGCCTAAGCCACATACCTCTGGGTTAGAGTCCCAGGTCTGGAGGCAAACAACCAATGTGAATAACTAAACAAAAATAAAATAAAAGATGCTTCTTCCTCCTCATTTTTCCTGCCTGCCAACTTGCCTTCATTCTTGCCTGCACCTTTCCTTAAAAAACAAAAAAACAAAACAAAACAGTGTGGTACTGGTGAAGGAATAGTAAACAAATCATGGAACAGAAAAGCCCAGATAAATATCTACATAGAGTCAACTGATCTTTGCAAAGGAACAAAGGCAATACAATGGAAGATAAACCTTTTAAACAAATGATGCTGGAAAACTGAGCAAATACATGCAAAAAAGTCAAATCTAAAACAGAGCTTACACTCTCCAGAAAAATTAACTTAAAGTGTATTAAAAGTATGTCCTGGTGGAGTGGTGGTTTGGTTCACCGCCTTCAGCCGGCACAGTCCACATACATCCTAAGGTTCCCAGTTCATGTCCTAGGGTCGGCAGGGGAATAACCAAGATGAACAACTAAATAAAAACATAAAGAGATGCTTCTTTCTCCTCTTTCTTTCTATCTGCCTGTCTCAGCTTGCCTCCATTCCCACCTATACCTATCCTAAAAAAAAAAAAAGAATGTATCATAGACTTAAATGGAAAAGCAAAACTATAAAACTCCCAGAAGATAACATAAGAGAAAATCTAGATGTCTTTGGGTTATGATGATGTTTTAGAAACAGCACCAAAGGTACGTGAAAGAAATAATACATGAAATACAAAAAGATACAATCAAAAATTATTTCATTAAAATTAAAAACTTCTGCTCTGCAAAAACCAATGTCAAGGTGTACCATAGTGGAACAGGGGTTGGACATAGTCTGCATACATCCCAATGTCCCAGGTTCATGTCCTGGGACTGGCAGGAACAACCAAGATGAACAATCGAATAAGTGATTCTTCCTCCTCTTTCTTCCTGCCTAACTGCCTCTGCTTGCTTTAGTTCCCTCCTGCGCCTTTCCTTTTAAAAAATGAAAACCAAACATATGGTATCAACAGCATAAGACAGGCTTCAGCGTGGGTGAAAATATTTGCAAGACACATCTGCTAAAGGACTATTGTCTAAAATAAAATTAAAAAAGAAAAACACCCCTCTTAAAACTCAGTAAAAAGAAAATTAGCAATCAGGTTAAAAGATGGTCAGAAGCCTGAACAGATACATCAAAGAAGATATACAATGAGTAATAAGGAAAAGATAGTCAACAACATCATTAGGGAATTGCAAATTAAAATAAGATGTTGCTGCATACCTATGAAATGGTCAAAATCCAAACCACTGACACCACCAAACTGAGGATATAAAGAAAGGAATTCCTATTCACTGCTGGTGAGAATGCAAAGTGAGTCTCTTTGGAAAACAGTTTCTTAAAAAAATTAAACTTGGTGCACCCTGGTAGCCTAGCAGTTTAAACCAGGCTACATATATGCCAAGGTCCCTGGTTCCAGACCTGGGGCCAGGGAAACCACCAATGAAGAACAACTGAATAAAACAGAGTGCTGCTTCTTCCTCTCTCTTCCTGCCTGCCTGCCTACTATTTTATTTATTTTACTGTTCCTTTGTTTCATCTACTCACATTCGATCTACAAGTAAGGTCATCTGGTATCTATCTTTCTTGTTTTGACTTATTGCGCTTAGGATAATCCCCTCTAGATCCATGCATGCTGATTCAAATGACAGAATCTCATCTCTTCTAAGGGCTGTGCAGTATTCCATTTTTTATATATATATATATATATATATATATATGTACTACATCTTCTTTATCCATTCATCTGATGTTGGGCACTTAGGCAGCTTCCAGTTCTTAGTTATTGTGAATAGGGCTGCAGTAAACACGGGGGTGCATAAATCTCTATGAAGAAGTGTTTTTGTGTCTTTTGGGTACATACCCAGAATTGGGATAACCAGATCATATGGGACTCCCATCTTCAACATTTTAAGAAATCTCCACACTGTTTTCCATAAGGGTTGCACTAATTTGCACAATGAGATAACATTTTTACTTTCCAATCAGAAGAGAGCAATCATTAAATATTCAATGCTGGCAAGACTCATGAAAAGGCCTAAAATATGGTGGGAATGCCGATTACCTTTAGAAAACCTTTAGAAACTTTCCTTTCTGGAAAGATTACACAAGAATCTTAATGATATCCATATTGTTTTCTGACCAATTTCTAAGGTTCTAGTCTGAAGTAAATATAAATAATCTGAAACTCAAGACTAGAATGATGTAGGGATATTAAATGGAAAAGCAGAAACAATCCAAATATTCATCAAGAGGAAAAAGAGTAAAAAGTTAAGTAAATATTATTGTTGCTATTCAAAAGTATAGTGCTGCTATTCAAAATGCCAAATTCAAAAAAAATTAAACTGAACCTCTTTTTAACCATTTGTTCATCTGTTGGTGGCATGTTGGTTGCTTCAAATTAGCTCTACACTTTTTAAGTTAAAAAAAATGCAGAAGCCTAAGTCCAACAGAAGGAAAGAAATAATAGACTAGGTCAGAAATCAATGAAACACAGATCAGAAAGACTATTAAAAAATCAGTGAATCCAAAAGTTGTATTTTTGAAAGAATAAACAAAATAGGCCATTAGGCAGACTCACAAAAAAAGAGGAGGGATAAAACACAAATAAATAGAATAAAAAATGCAAAAAGAATAATCACAACAGATGTAACAGAAAGACAGAGGACTATAAGAGAATACTATGTACAATTATATGGCAACAAACGAATAACCTAGAAGAAATGGACACATTTCTGGAAAGGTACAGAGAAGAACTAGAAAGCATGAACCGATCAATCACAAGCAAGGAAATTGAAAGTGATCAAAAACCTTCCCCAAAACAAAAGCCCTGGACCAGTTTCACCAGCAAATTCTACAAAGCATTCAAAGAAGAATTAATTCCAATCCTTCTTAAACTGCTCCCCCCCCAAAAAAAAGATGGAAAACTTCCAAACACTTCTTGTGACACCAATATTATGCTGATTCCAAAACCAGATAAAGACTGCACCGAAAAAGAAAGCTATAGACAAATATCCTTAATGAATACTGACACAAAAATTCTCAACAAAGTACAAGCAAACAGAATTCAAAAACATATAAAAAGAATCATACATGATCAAGTGGGATTTATTCCAGGGATGCAGGGATGGTCCAACATATGCAAATCAATAAATGTGATACACTATATCAATAAAAAAAGGACAAAAACCATATAATCATCTCAACAGATACAGAAAAAGCATTTGATAAGATTCAACACCCTTTTATGTTAAAAACCCCCCCAAAATAGGTAAAGGAATGTGCTTCAATATAATTTAAGGCTAAATATGACAAACCCACAGTCAACATATACTCAATGGAGAAAAATTGAAAACTTTTCCCCTCAGATCAGGGACAAGACAAGGATGTCCACTGTCACCATTACTATTCAACATAGTGCTGGAGATCCTGGTCAATGCAATTAGACAACAAAAGTATATAAAACGTATCCAAATAGGAAAAGAAGTGAAACTATCACTTTTCGCAGATGACAAGATAACATACATAGAGAATCCCAAAGAATCAAGTAAAAAGCTGCTAAAAGTAATAAACAAATATAGTAAAGTGGCAGGCTGAAAAATTAATATTAAAAAACCTGTTGCATTTCTGTATGCCAACAATGAAAATACAGAAAGAGAACTTAAGAAAACAATACCGTTTATGATTGCACCCCCCCCCAAAATGGAATAAACCTAAACAAAGAGGTGAAGGACCTATACTATGAGAACTATAGGACATTGCTAAAAGAAATAGAAGATGACACACAAAGAAATGGAAAGATATCCCGTGCTCATGAATCGGAAGAAGCAATATAATCAAAATGGCCATAGTGCCCAAGGCAATATATAGACTCAATGCTTTCCCCATCAAAATTCCAAAGACATTCTTCACAGAGGATGAACACAAAATAATGAAATTTATCTGGAATAACAAACAACCCAGGATAGCAAAAACACTGCTCAAGAAAAAAACAACAATGGAGGAGCCATGCTCCCTGACTTCAAACTCTACTACAAAGCAATAATAATTAAAACAGCATGGTACTGGTGTAAAAACAGAAAGACACATCAATGGAACAGAACTGAAAATCCAGAAATAAATTCACATATATATGGACACCTAATTTTTGACAAAAGAGCCAAAAACTTACAATGGGGCAAGGCAGCCTCTTTAATAAATGATGCTGGGAGAACTGGACAGTCACATGCAAAAGGTTGAAACTACATTACCTGACACCATACATAAAAAATAACTCAAAACGGATTAAAGACTTAGACATAAGACCATAAACATAGAAGAGAATGGAGGCAAAACATTATTAGACATAGACCTAAGAGATATCTTTGGCAACTCAACTCCCGGTGCAAGGCAAATAAAATCCAAAATAAACAGGTGGGATTACACAAAACTAAAAAGTTTCTACTCAGTAAAAAAAAACAAAACAAAACAACTCCCATAAAAACAAAAAGGCATCCAACTGAATGGAAAAAGGTATTTGTCTCTCACACCTCAGATAAGGGGTTAATATCTAAGATATCCAAAGAACTCAAAAAATTGGAGAACAAAAATACGAGCAATCCAGTCAGAAAATGGGCTGATGACTTTAACAGACAACTCTTCAAGGAAGACATACAAATGGTCAACAGGTTCATGAAAAGATGCTCTATGTCTCTTGTAATCAGGGAAATGCAAATCAAAACAATGATGAAATATCGCCTCACACTGGTAAGAATGACTATTATCCAAAAAAAAAAAAAAAAAAATGGAAATAATAAGTGCTGGAGAGGATGTGGAAAAAAGGGAACTCTAATTCACTGTTGGTGGGAATGTAAAGTGGTGCAACCATTCTGGAAAGCAGTATGGAGAGTCCTCAAGGAATTGAGAATGGAAATTCCATATGATCCAGTTATTCTTCTACTGGGTATTTACCCCAATAACTCAAAAACACTTATCTGAACAGATATATGCACCCCCATGTTCATTGCGGCACAATTCACAAAAGCTAAGAGCTCGAAACTACCTAAATACCCACCAACCAAGCAGTGGATAAAGAAGATGTGGTCCATATACACTGTAAAATACTATGCCAGCCATCAAAAAGGAGAGATCCTGCTATTTGCAACAACATGGATGGACTTGGAGAGAACTATGCTTAGCAAGATAAGCCAAAAGGAGAAGGACAGACATCGTATGATAGCTAAAGAGAAAACAAATAAATGTCATAAATTAAACAACACTAAAAATGAGGAGGGGGAGGGAAGAGAGAGAGAGCTAGACAGACAGAGACAGAACACTACTCCAAACAACTACAGACTTAGAGATGAGAGACAAAAAAGCAAATCAGGGGGAACCAAAGTGACAGGAGAGGGAGGGGTGGGGGAAATGGGATGAAAGGAATTAACCTTAAATGAAGGGAGGAAAAAAAGGGGGGAATACTACTAAATCTACTATGCTATTTGTAAATGTAAAAACACCACCATGTATACATCAAAACAAGTCACTGTCAAAATGCAATATCCCTTCAATAATAATAAAAAGTAAATAAAATAAAAAGAATGAAAGAGTGGTCAAATATCACAAATTGCTAAACTGGGTCAAATGGAAAGGAATATCAACAGTATTACTAAGGATTCAAATTAGACACTAGAAAGTATTTCTAGCTGAAATGGCTATTAGAAACTGCAATCACAGGCCAACCAGCCAAGTAGGGTGGCCATATTTAAACTGTGCTCTGTGATGCTTTGAGATTCTTCAGAGGTGCCTGGGGTACATGAGGAAGGAAAGGCCTTCTATTTCAAAAGAATAACTACAGTTTAACTGGCATATGTGCTTTGATGGAATCATCTGAAGAAAGGGTCTTGTTATTAAGAGCCATTTTAAAAACACTCACCTAGAACATCTTCAAAGATGTGTTATTTTTGAACTGAAACTGTATTTGTCCCTAATTCATAAAGGGTTCTTAGAAATTGGCAAGGAAAAGGTTAATAACCTAAAAAAAGATCTATAAACACAAAGTTGACCAAAATGACACTACAAATGGCTCTTGGACATAAGAAAATATGTTCAACCTTATTCGTAAGACAAATGCAAACTAAAGCATACTGAGGTAGCAATTTTTTTATAAGATTAAAAAAAATCCAAATGCTCAATTGAAACAGTAAGGTTATGGAGAATTGATACGAAGACTGTGAAGACCAATTTATTAATATTGCTCAATTAAAAAAGTATTTTTCACCTAGCAAAAAAAGGGGGGGGGGGCAGGTCAAAACTAAATATACCATATGTCTCAAATAAATATATGGATGTATATGAATGCACATGCATAAAAAGGAAAAATCTTATCAAACACTTTGGCACTGCACATTATGATCTTTATTTTATTCCTTTATTATACTTTTATTTTCTAAATGAAAAAGGGAGTATAATATTTCATAATAAAAATAATAAATGAAAATAAGTTAAGCAACACTAAAAGAAACCATAGAAGGCATATTTCAAATACAAGAAAGCAAGGGAAAAGAACAAAATTAGAATAGATGGCAAGTTAAAGGGATTTATATGAGTAAACTAGGAAGTCAGAGTGCATCAGAGTTTAAGAAGATCCTTGTCATCAACAAGGTATATCAACAGAAAACAACCAGGAAAACTATAGCAAAGGCCTCATTCTTCCCGGAAGGTATAAAGAACCTCTGGCAAACTCCTGGGACTCAGGACCCCCTGATTAAATTGCAACCACACTTACCCTTACTTCCATTCCCTTCCTCTGTCTTCTATTCCAAGCACTCCAGACTTGCATGTCAGGAAACAGAGTTGATGCTCTTCCTTACTCCCCAGGGATACCATTTGCAAACCATTTTTCCTGGAACCTGCTTTAATGATTCTGTTATTGAAGACTTTTTTGCCTTATGATTTCTTGGCACTCCCTTATCACTAAAGACATTGCAATGTGGACTTCCCATCCCCAAGTCTCCTAAAAGACTGCTCAACTCCACAGATAACAGTCCCAACAATCCACATTTGGGCCAGGTGCTAAGTTTCTTGATTTCCTTAAATACAATAATCTCTACGCTACTTGTGGCATCCACGGACCATGGCTGCATTCTAGATTCTGTCATCATCACCAGGAAACACTCCATGTAGAATCTTACCTTATAGAATCTCTCCAACCACACTATTCCTGTAGTTCTCTCCTGGCTCCTTTGAATCCCTCTCTTAATTACCCTGCCTTTTTTCTTCTTAAATTTCTCTTCCTAACCAAAAAAAACCTGTCAGTTCAATCATTCTCCAGCTAATATCCTAAATTCCTTGCTACATTGTTCTTCTACTACAACTACACAGGGAAAAACAAAAACACTCAATTATGAATCAATCCAAATATCAGCCCCTTAAGGTTGTCAAATGCTGCTTAAGAAAATCAAGTGACCCCTACAACTGCTTTTCTATTTCTGCTTCAATGAAATTCCAAATGCTTTCTGTAATCTTTCTGTATTTGCAGTGATTTCAAAGAAACTCCTTTCTTCTTCAACCATCTCTTTCCTCCTACATCCTTGGCTGTTGCACTAGCCTTCATATCAGTGCCGCCTTTAAATTCCAGGCATCTTATCTACAAATTTCCTCCTTTAGGCAATTCTTCCCAATAATCCTAGTCCCTTAGGAATTTACCCCCTTTCCACCATCTCCTAGTTTAAACTCTCCCCTTTCACAATAGCATTTAAACACAATTAAGGGTTTTTCAAAGAAAAGAAAAACTCCTTTGATTAGATTTTTCTCTATTCCACCTCACAGCCAAATTTCTAGGAAGAGTTGTCTCCATGGCAATCTGGCTTCTTTTTCCATCATTTCACTAAAACAGATACCTCCATATTTTAAAGAATGCATGATTTAAATATACAGTCATCCCTCACTATATCATGGTTCACTTATCACAGGTTTTTTTTAAAAAATATATTTAATTCTGTATCGCGGAATTTTCGCTGTATCACTGGCGTTTGCGGTATACTTATACTTCACTAGTGAGCACTCACACAGAATTTTATATGTTGTTAAAATTACATAGGTTTGAGTATAGAAAGTGTTTATAAGAGTGTGGGAAGGGTTTATAGGAGAGTAGGAAGGGTTTATAAAGCCTTAAACTATATATAAATAATAAAATAAATTATAACACGGCTACTTCGTGGCGTTTCACCTATGACGGGGGTCCGTGGAACGTAACTCCCGCGATAGGTGAGGGATTACTGTGTTTACAACTCATTTACAAAGGTTTAATTTCCCTAATACATAATATAAATACTACAGGTTAATAAAAAGGAGACCAACAATAAAAAACACAAACCCGAAAATATGAAATACATGAAAAAATTCACAGAAAACCAAAGACAGATGCTCAACCTTACCTATAATCAGAGAAAGTCAAATTAAAGTTATACCGTAATGTCATTTTTCACCTTCCAGATAGGCAAATATTAAAAAAAACCACTGTGCTAGTAAGGGATTGAGTTACTAGATAATCTAATGCAATCTATAAATATTTGGCGTACTCCTGAGGCTCAGTGGCTAAGGTTCAGGCCATGTAAACCCCAAGGTCCTGGTTTGAGACCTGAGGTTGTGGGAAGAAAAAGAACAGCTTAAATATTTGGGGCATCCTGATGAAGTAGCAGTTAGGTCAGTTACCTCTGAAGGACAAAGGCCACATATCGTTGGGTTCAAGTCCCAGGCCTGGGGGAACAACCAATGTGAACAACTAAATGAAAAGTGAATGAAGTTTCTTCCTCCTCTATTCCTGTCTGCTTGTTTACTTTTGCCTTTGATCCTGCCTGTACTTTTCCTTTAAGAAAAAAATCAGAATTATAAAGGCACAAACCCCTCCACACAATACCAGTTGAGAACTTTACAGACAGACCCATAGTTTAAAGTGACCTCTGTACAAGATTATTCAATGCAGCTTTGTTTGCCATAGAAAAAGACTGGAAACAACCTGAATTGTTATCAATGGTGGGAGGGGGGCGTGCATGATTAAAGAAGCTATGGAATATCCATATAATGGAATATCATACAACTGTTAAAAAGAATGAGGAGATTCTCTGGAGATAACTGCATTTCACTAGACAAGACACCATTTGATTTTGAACCATTTTAAAAATAACTTTTGCAAAAAGTTAAAATTCACAAGGGGAAAGTCCACTGATATTTCTCCTCCTAGTCCACCTGTCTATCCCATCCCAACAGCCTACCTTAACATGTCATATCCAATTTAATGACACCCACTACTCTCCTGAATTAGTCTCATGCTCACATCTCTCTCTGAATTGAGGATTTTACAAGTTGGTTCTCCAATGAATGTCTAGCATTGATAGAAATGAACAGCTGAATCTGAGGGAAATATGCGCTATCAAATGGCAAAAGGAAATCAGCCCTACCAGCTGTAGTCTGCACAATGATGACAGACTTGTCTACACATTTCAGTAATAGGACTGGTTTTGCCTTGACATAGGATGATTTTTATTTTTTTTTCAAAATCATTTATTTATATGCTTTCTTAAAATTTACATATATTTTAAAACACATAAAATTGAATAATATAGTAGCTATATGGATATTCATTATATTATCATTATACATATGTTTATATATTATATACAATGTAAATGTTTTATTATTATACACTGCTATATGCTTTTTAGGATACTGAATTCACACCTCAGTCTGTGTGCCTTTCACACCACACCCACCACTAGAGTTCTAGTTTCCTTTACCACTCCTTTTTTTTGTTTTGATTTTCTTTCAGGCCAAGAAAAGAATGCAATGTATCACATTAAATACTTATTTCAAAAGAAACTCATGAGAATACAATGCATGGATATTTCTCAAATAATTTTACATTAAAATAAATATAGTAGAATATAAATTCATAATGCAAGCTTGAGTCATAATTCAGAAATTTAGAAAAGTTAAAAATCAGAATTATCAAGAAGAATAAGGTAACTAAAAAGAAAAAACTCGGCACAATAAAAACAAAATATAAAATTTTGGATAACGTTATCTTACCAAACAAAATAATATCAATAACAGTAAAACTAAGCAGGATAAAATATTAAGCACAAAGAATTTAGGCATGAAGGATAAGCTTGGCTCTGACACTTGTATACTTATATAACCTTAGGCAGCTATCTTAGCTTCAGTATTCTCATTTATAAAATGGGGATAATAAAATCCATATCATAGGCTTATCTTAAATAAGATAGTATATGCCAAGTTCTCGAATAGGCCCCACAGAACAACCAGAAGCAAAGAAACTGAAGAGGCAATCAAAAGCCTCCCAAAAAGCAAAAGCCCAGGACCAGACGGCCCCTCCAATGAGCTTCACCAAACCCTCAGAGAAGAATTAGTACCTACTCTACTCAAAACGCCTCCAAAATATTGAAGTGAGCACTACATACTCCCAAACACTCTCCATGAGGTCAACATCATCACAATGATACCAAAAGCTGAAAGAGACGTCACCAAGAAAGAAAATTATACCAACATCTCTAATGAACACAGATAGGTCTCTAATATATGTTTTAAGTGGGGTTTCTTTATATACTTTATATAGCATCTTTTAGTATTTTTTGTAGAACTGGCTTTGTGGTAAAAAATTCCTTTAACTTTTGCTTATTGGAAAAGCTTTTTATCATTCCTTCAGTTCTGAATGATAATCTCACAGGGTATAGTATCCTAGGTTAAAAATCTTTTTCTTTCAGTTTTTTGAACATATTGTTGCCATTCCCTTCAGGTCTGTAGTTTCAGTTGAGAAATCTGCTGAAAATCTTATGAGAACTCCTTTGTATGTGACTCGTTTTTCTCTGGATATTTTTAATATCTTTATCTTGTATTTTTGACATTTTGATGACAATGTGACTAGGTATAGGTCTGCTTGGGTTTCTTTGGGCTTCCTGGGTGTCAAGCCTTGCTTCATTCTTCAGGTTGGGGAAATTTTCAGCTATTATTTCTTAAAATACAGTTTCTGCCCCCCTCTCTCTCTTCTCCTCCTGGGACTCCTATAATGTGAATGTTGTTTGTTTTGATGTTATCCCATGCGTCTTGAATGCTGTCTTCATTTCTTTGCATTCTTTTATCTCTTTGCTGGTTTGCTAGCGTGCATCCCTCTGCACTATCTTCTAGCTCACTGATTCTACTGGAAGCTTCATCCATCCGATTCTTGAGTCCCTCTACTGAATTCTTTAGGTCAGCTCTTGTGTTCTTGATTTCTTTGACACCTGTTTTGAGTTGCTTCCTTTCTTCTCTTTTTTGTTGTTCTCTTTTTCTTCCTCTATTATTTTCTTGGTTTCAATGAATTTGTTTTTCATTGTTGCCCTAAATTCATCCTCAGGTAGTTTGCATATGTCTGTTGTGTTCAGATTTTCTCCTGGGTTTTTGATTAGATCCATTATATCACATATATTTCTCTGTGTCTTTGCTGTTTGGTATTTGTATTGGTTCTGTGAAATAGTTTTCCCTGCAGCGATAACCCTGTGTAGGATATTGACTTGTGCCAAGTAAGTCTGGATCTTGATTTGGATACTAAGGTTTCTTGAGTTTGTGACACCACTACTGGTTGGATTCATTGAAATTCTTATACAGGCCCTCTGTTGCTGCTCCAAAGGTCACTCTATGGGGTTGGAGTTTGTGTGAGGGATGCAGTCTCCCCTTAGCGTTCCAGCTCCCAACTGCAATTACCGCCTTGCTGCTGCCCCACAATCAGAAATCAGGTTGCAGTTTCACCTACAACCATAAGTGGGTTATAAGTGAGCAGCACTGAAGGTTTCTCCCCCTGGGAGACTCTTCTCTTCCTTAAAGCCTGAGGGTGGACTCTCTCTTACTTTTGCAACTCCTGGAAGAGCCAGTTCTTCCCACAGTTCTGGCCCCTCCACAGTGGCCAGAATTCTGAGTCTGAGTCTGTGGTGTAGTTCTGAACACCTACCCTTGGTTGTTGTGATTGCTGCTGTGTCTCTACAGTCTCTTCACCTGTTTTTCCTCGGTGTTTGTTTCTGGAAAATAGGTGAAATACCTCGTTGCTCTATGGGGAGGATGTGAGTCTTGCTCCTACCAGGTCACTTGACCAGAAGTCAACACAGAATTATTTTTAGGATGAACTAATTGTGATTTTTTAAAAATTACTTTGTGAGGCAGTTTCTTGCAAAACATATAATCTACTTTATGATAGAGTAATTCTATTCCTATATATTTACTTAGGAGAAATAAAATCATATACCTACAAAAAGTCTAGTATATGAATGCTCACTGAAAAAAAAAATCTGCAAACAATCCAAATAACCATCAGTATATAACATCATTACAACAATCAGTAAATAAACAATGGTATGGTCTCACAATGGAAAATTACTTAGCAATAAAGAAGAAATGAATTACTGAAACACACAACATGAGTGAATCTAAAAATAACCACGCTAAGTAACAAAAGACTTACCTAAAGGGAAACAAAATGTATGATTCCAAATATATTACGTCTGAAACAAGCAAAACTGATCTACTGTGGAAAAAAACTAAAACATGGTTGCCTGGGAAAGAGATGGAGGATTTACTAGAAAGGAACATAAAGGTTGCACATCCTTGGACAATAGTAATATTCTGTATCTGAACAGGGAACTCTTCCTAAATAGATAAATGCATGTTTTCAAAACTCCCTGAATATGCCTTATGATATGTGCATTTCACTGTACATAAATTTTACCTTTAAAAATGACTCCATCCATAAGCAAATAGTATTGGGAAGTGTACTGATATATGCAATTTACTTTGAGATACACTTAAAACAAAGATAAATGGAGATATATGAGAAAACCAGTAAAATGTTATAGAATATAGATGGAAGGCGCAATGTTCTTTTAACTTTTCTCAATATTTGAACATTTTTAAATAAAAGACTGATACAATAAATCAGAGAGAATTGTCATTTTTATGGTATTTAATTTTATATTCCTGGGACATGGTATTTTCTCCATTTATTCAAGATTTATATCCCTCAAAGTGTTACTATAGCCTTTATAGTCATACACATTTTTTCCTGAGTTTACTCCTGACTATTTTAATGCTATGTTTCTTTTGAGAAGTGAAAATTTTAATATCAGTTTTACTGAAGCATAATTGACATAATGTTGTAAAGTATTTAAAGTGTAATATGATTTGATATATAGAGATACATATATTATATACACATGCATTTGATATATCTATATTTATACACACACTGAGAAATGACTCTTCCACTAGTTGATGAACACATTCAGCATCTTACATGTTTCTTTTTTGTGTGAGAGTATTTGTGTTCTATTCTCATCAAATTTCAATTATACAATACAAAATTACTAACTATAGTCAACTTTTACATTCTAGATCCTTAGAACTTATCCATTGTACAGCTGAAGTGAATGGAATCTTTTAATGTTATTTAAGGTAAGATTAGTTTTATACTGTAGGAAAGACACTTATTCCTCCCCCCATCCACTACAAATATGTACTTTTTTTCTATAAGTATAGTATGCATAGTACAAGAAATACAAAGAGAACAGAGGTTTAAAGCAAAATCTAAGTTTCATTCACATCTGCCAGTCTCATTTCCCCAAATTTATCACTAAACACTTTCTTCTACATCCTTTAGAAATTTCTCATACTATACCAGCATATACTGACACATAAAAAACAGTATCACCACAACTATAAACAGAATCTTATTATATACTTCATCTTACTTTTTTACTTAAACAATAAATCCTGAAAAAAATTCCACATCAATATATCCAGCTACCTTTCTTTTCAATGACTGTATAATGTTTCATTATATGGATGTATAATGCAATTATTTTCACTAGTCTTTCTGTTTGCTTTTATTAAGTAAGTTAATTGTATATGATTTTCTCCTGTATCCTATACATTATTTTTGATTAGGAAACAGTGACAAGTAGAGATAGAATTATATATTCCAGGAAAGTAAAAATAATGGGAAAAAGTCAAATTTACATACATTGTTCATTTTCCAAAAAGTACTTGTGAATCACAAGCCTTTGGTTAACTGTGAGACTATAACTGAGCAGGGAAGCTTTGGAAGGTGAGTCATGAAGTCTGGGCAGTTCCCTAATTTATCAAACACAATGGCACACACATTGTGTTCTCTCTCATACTCTAACACACCCAGACAAAGGGCCACTATACATCCTATTTCTTACAAAAACAGGTCTTACTCAAAAAATAATTGTTCTACCGCACATACATTCGGGTGCTCAGTGAGGAAAGTTTAACATTCAAATAACAGGAAAACCAAGATGCCATTAGCAATATTTAAAAGCCCTAAAAGACTAAGTTCTGAAAAATTATATAGCTGTTGTTTTCCTGATATTTGAGTATCTAAGAGCACTAATTAAATCTTCTTAAAATTCAAATTCAGCATAACAGAGCCTAAGGATACTTGGATGGTGGGGAGGGCCCACTGACTGTTAAGTCACTTAAATATGTACTCTCATCTCAAAGCCCAGTCTGCATTCTCCTCTCTCTTAATCCTCCCACCGTATCTACTGATATTGGTGTTACTCTGACTTATTGATGTTACTTTTGGGGATGGGGAGGTTCTCTTGAACTGCAGAAAACTTTTATGTTAAATTCATAATCAATCAATTACACATGTTTACACATATTTCAGGATCAAATTATGTGAAATATATATCCTGCATTTAAGGTGAAGGAACTTTTCACAAGCATAGTACTGAGTAATTGCTAAAGGAAGATTCCTTTAACTTCTGGCTAAAGAGTAACATTCCTTGCCCAGATATACACTCCCTGTCAATAAATTCTGAGGTCCTGAGACACATGTCACTCTCATCTAAGAGCAAGAAGAGGAAGAAAGAAAACTGGGTTCTAGTACTAAGGAGAACATACCTTTTCCTCAGCTAGGTATGGACAAGTGGTTAACTTCTGGCAAGAAGATAAAAGTTAAAGTATTCTAAGATCTTTAGGAAGGTGGTTTAAAAGGGAAGGAGGGAGGGAGTCTTTTTCTCCTTGTCCTCCTTCCTGTAATCTGGACCTTAGATGTTTTGATTAGAACCACGGCAGCCATTATAGACCCAGAAATGATTTTCAGGATAGTAAACTGGAGAGCTAAACAGAGACTGGGTTTTCTAATAACACCATTAAACTGCCATTCTAGTCCTGCTTACTTTTAAATTTTATACACACAAGAAAGAATCCTATTTTATCTTCTGATTTTTATTTGGCATTCTATCTCAGCCAAATCTCACAGCAAGTGACTCTGAATAGGTTACTTTTCCTATCCCCATTTGCAGATAAAGAAATGGGGAGATGGTAACACACATCTATCTTGAGCCTTTAAAATCCTAAGTGAAGATAAAATCTTCCCAATGCTAACAAATTTTTACATTAACTTCTAAACAAAGGGTCAGTGATTTTTAAAAAAAGTATTCATATTAATCAAATGCTGCTTTTCAGATATTCATTCAGGTATGACTACAACTGTCCAAGTACAAGTCTTGATGTTAAATAAACTCATCTCTGAAAGAGATGAAGCTCTCTGTGGGAAAGATAAGTATTAAATGCTCAGCTTTAGGAGAGATGCCTCCAAGGTTCAAGAGAAACAAAGAAGTCACTAGGCCTTCTCCAATTTGAGGAAAAGATTCCTAGGAAAAGGGTCATTTTAGTCAACTAATTGCTGACTCAATCAACATTATATTAAGAACAAGAACTATTTTTACAATTACAACCCTTTGTTGTACTGGGCATTTTTTATATACTTTAAGAAACCATTTAATCCTCATAATCACCTTATGAGTTAGATATTGTTTTTCAACTCTACATATGAAGAATCTCAGGATCAGAGGTTAAGGAATTTTCTCAAGGACAAATAATTTTCTCAAGTGGCTATTAGGATTCAAACTCAGGGCTTTTTAAAACTCCAAAGCTCATGTTCTTTACTTCATGCTTTTCCAGATACTGGGAACACCTAGATGTATTAGGTATGAACATTCTCATCATGTAGTTCACTGGTCAGTAGTGAGGAATAAATAAACTACTCAAACCCTGCCGCACATAATGCTAGCCGATTAGCACTAAGGTGAAGTGGTGAAACTACAGATCAGAGGAGGAATTTTCAGGGGCGGTAATACTTGAGCTGAACTTGGAAGGAAAGACAGTAGTTGGCCAAGAGAAGGGCCAGAAAGTCTTTCAAGCCAGAAGACGTGGAAGCCTGAAAAAGCCTACCTGGCACCAAGAATGGCAAAGAGCTGGGTAAGGGCAACAAGCAGGACCTCAATAAATGTCTGGTAAGTGAGTGTGAGAATGGCAGACACGCAAGACTGGAATCTGTGGGGCTATGTGGAAGGAAGAATGCAGGAGATGAGGCTAGAGAAAGCCGTGATCAGATCATGAAGGGCCCACAGGCCACAATAAAAAGTTTTAACTTTCCTCCGCTGAACAAACTGAGGAAGCAATAAAAGCTTTAACACAGAGAGGATGACGGAGCAATTAGGATTCTAGAAACAATGACTGGGCATAGATAGTATCTACTGGTGGGTTTGCGGTGAGGAGGGCTGCTGACTGAAGCTTTTAGAAGCAATTGATGCAAAAAAAAAACCAGGAGAACCTCAGAGAAAGGTAAGAACCTAGAGGAAACTGAAGAGAATTACAAAAAAGAACTGAAGACCTAACAATGAGTTGCCAGTAGCAAGGGAGGCACCACTATCTGACTTGGATGAATAACATGCTACAAAAGCAGGAAGAAGGTCAATTTGGGACATACCATGAGGAAGGTGATAAGATGAGTCTCTGAATGTGAGGAATGTGCAGTACTATAGTACATGTTATACCTACAATGGGTAGGGGTGGGGGGTGGCATGGTAGAGGCTGGGAGAAGGGACAGAAGGGCAGACAGGCAATGACAGAGCAGCTGACTCGGAAGTCAGGCAGTAAGCCAAAGAAATGAAGAAGACAGCTGTAAAAGTGACAAAAGCAGCAACATGAGAGTCAGGCAAGAGACATCTGACAAGCACAGGAGGCAGAAGTAGGTGGGTGTTGATGAGCAGAAACTGATACATGCTGCCATGGAGGGTGGAGTAAGGAACAGAATACTTGCCAGTGAGAGAAAACAGCTTGAAAAACTGCTGATGGGCCTCTGAAGAAGTCTTAGAACACCAGAAATTCACCTTTATTATAGGTCTTCTCTTGAGAAAGGGAATGTGAGAGATGTTCATAATAAAGGAATGGGGGACCCTAAAATCAATAGGAGTCTGAGGCCCTAGAGAGCAGCTTGCTTCCATAGATGAAATTATGTAGAGAATGAAAACAGAATCATTAAGGTTGTGAAATAGATTGTTAAATGCTACTGCCTTTAAATTACACCTAAGGCAAGATTCAGTTTGGGGCCCAGAGAGAGATGAGCCTGGAGGCAAGAAGATCAATCAGATAACTTCAATACATACATAATATAGCTTAATATAAATTTATAGGCAGAATAAGAGAAAAGGACAAAATGAAAATATAACAGTTCTGCTTAAAGCACACCTTTGAACAAACTACTGGATATATGAAACCAAAATATAATACAGGGTATATACATAAAAAAGGACAGTTTTGAAAAATAATAAAATGGAAGGGATCTATTTAGACAATGCTAAGGATTACTATATAGCTATCACCAATAAGACAAAGTGGTTTTAGTAAAGGGATAAACATACAGATCTATGGAATAAAATATACACAGAACAGATCTACACAAATATTTTTTGACAAAGGAACAAGGAATTCAAAGGTAATTCAACAAATGGTACTAGAAAAACTGGATCTCTACTTGTAAAAGAATAAACTTAGGCCACTACCTCATGCTATGTGTAAAAATTAGCTCCAAATGGATCCAACTTAAACATTTAAGAGCCAACACTATAAAAGTCTTTGAAGAAAACAGAGAAAAGGCTTCATGACATTTTATTGGTGATGACTTTTAAAATATTAACCAGAAGCATGGGTAACAAAACAAAAAAATACATTAATCAAATAACATCAGTGTATCAAAGGGCACTACCAACACAATGAAAAGAAAACCAATGCACAGGAGAAAATATATGCAAATCAACTATCTGATGAGTGATTAAAACCAGAGTATATCAGAATTCTTACATCTCAACAATCAAAAAAATCAACCTGATTAAAAAATGGGTAAAGGACTTAACAGACATTTCTACAAAGCTCATAAAAAGCAGCTCAATATTGCTACTAGGGGAATAAAAATAAAAACTATACTGAGATACCATTTCACACCCATTAGGATGGCTATTGCAAAAGAAAAAACAAAACAGAATAAATAATAAGCATTGACAAGGATGTGGAGAAATTGGAACCCTTGTTCATTGTTGGTAGAAATGCAAAATGGTGCAGCTGCAGTGGAAAACAGCATAGTGTTTTCAAAATTATGGTTTCTCAAAGAATTAAATACAGAAATCTCTTTTCTGAGTATCTGTCCAGAAGAACTGAAAGCAGGTGCGCCCTGGTGGAACAGCAGTTGTGTCGATCACTTCCAAAAGGGCAGGATGCCCGCTGGGGGAGGGGAGGAGTGGGGCGGGAGAGAGGGCCAGCTGAACAACTAAATGGGGAGGCTTCTTTCTCTCTCTTCCTGCTTACTCACCTTCATTCCTGCCTGAACCTTTCTTAAAAAAAAAATAACAAAAAAGCACTGAAAGCAGGGACTCAGGTATTTATGTACCTACACCTACATTTCACAGTAGCATTATTCACAATAGTCAAAAGATAGAAGCAACTCACTTGTCCATTGATGGATAAATGGAGAAATAAAATTGTGATACAGATATACAGTAGAGTGTTATTCCACCTTAAAAAGGAAGTTCTAACACATGCTACATGGATGACCCTTGATAATAGTGAAATAAGTAAATTAAGCCAGTCATGAAATGACAAATATTGTATTATTTCATTAATATGAAGTATGTAGAACGGTCAAATTCATACAGAAAGAAAATAGAACGGTGGTTGTCAAAAGCTGGGAGAAGGAGAAATGAGAAGTTACTGTTGAAAGGTGACAGAATTTCAGCTGGGGAAATTAAAAGTTCTGGAGACAAATAGTGGTAATGGCTATCCAACAACATGAATAAACAATGCCACAGATAAAATGGCTTAAAAAAACACAAAATGGTTAAAGTGGTCAATTTTTTTCTATAGCCACAATTTTTATAGCAATATTTATTATTTCTTTAGTTCATAAAGCTAAAATAATTCCATTTAGGATACTGAAATTATATCTCAGCTTGTATTTCACACCAGGGTTTTGAAAATAGATAAGCCACAGACTGGGAGAATATCCTGCCAAGATTTATCTGATAAAATACTGGTATCCAGATACATAAAAAACTCTCAACACTTAGTAAGAAAATAAGCATCCCAATAAAATAATGATTGGGCAAAAGATTTAAAAGACATTTTTACCACAGAAGATATATGTAAGGCAGACAAGTCCATGAAAAATTAAATTAAATAATCAGGGAAATAAAATGTAAACATAAAATACCACACCCATTAAAGTGGCCCTAAATGAAAAGATCACTAACAGCAAGTGCTGTCAAGGAAATAGAGAAGCAGAAGCCTCACACATAGCTGATGGGAATGCAAAATAGTACACCATTTGTTGAGCAGTTTCTTAAAAATTATCTACCATAGGATTTAACAACTCCACTGGCCAAGAGAACGGAAAATATATATAGATACAGAAGTTTGTACATTAATGTTCACAGAAGCTTTATTTGTAAAAGCTAAAACCTAGAAACAACCCAAAAGTTCATCTATATTATTAAGTCCAACTATAAGCAATGGTTGAATGGATAAACAAATTTTGATATAGCCATATAATGGAAATCTCAGCAATAAGAATGCACCAGTTATATATACAACATTAATGCATCTCACAATAATTTAGCTGAGTGAAAGAAGATAAAAGAGAGTATACACTTGTTTTAAAACATGGATTTTATAATTACTCAGTTATGGTGAGACAACAAATCAGATGACTATTACTGAAAAGATAGTTTGTTGGTTTGTAACTCAAAGTTCCTAGGATGGTGACATGCCAGCACATGGGGAAGCACCAAAGTTGGTAAGGAGGCAGAGGGAGTGAGGAGAAAACATGAACAAGAGACTTTACTGTGGTTTCTACAAGAAGGAATGGTAGAGACAGGGTAAACAGGATTAGGATTAGCTGATTTGAATAAAAGCAGGCTCTGGGGTTTAGGAACTATCCCTACTTGTCTAGTAACTGGCCCTGGGGTGAACCAGGCAGGTGGATAGTGACTTAAGAGTGTAACAACCCAATAAAGGAGATGGTTAGAGCATGGGCTCTGGATTGGTTGGTTTGCATATGAAAGACCTGCAAGCAGGTGAATAGTTTACTATCTCTAGAAATTGGCTAACCCTGAGAGGACAGTCTCCAAGGTCAGTAAGGCCCCAAATGTCACAGCATCAACAACATATGGTTAATACAATAATGCATAATTTCACTTACATAAACAACCTAGAAAATACAAATGTAAATATTTCTATAGTGACAGAAAACAGACTGATAATTACGTGGAAACAAAGGAGTGGTCTGGAGCAAGAGGAAAGGATTACAAAGGTACATAAGAAAACTTTGGGAAGTGATGGATATGTTCACACTGCATTTCCTTTAAAAATTTGGAGTAAGACAAGGAAACCCAGTATCATTTATTCTATTTAAAAATGTATGAAAGTCCTAGCATTTTTTTTTCAAAGGGAAGTTACAGGCTGAAATGAAGGGGAATAGGCAGATGGGTAGGAGGAGAAAGGAGGGAGAAACATTTTGTTTTTATTTAGTTGTTCAAATTGGTTGTTCTCCCCAGATCCAGGTAGTGAACCTGATTCCCTAGAATGTATGTGGACTATGTGTGCTCCTTCCGAGGCAGCTGACACAACTGCTACTCCACCAGGGCCACACCAGAAGGTCCTATCTTTTGAATTAAGAAAAAGAAATCCGAATCATAAAAATTAAACAGGGTAAGATTATTTGTAGGAAATATAATGTTTAAATCAATTCCCCAAGAACTCATAGGCAAATTATTAGAAATAATGGGGGGGGGTATCAAGGTGACTAGATATAGGAGTTTTTATACTCTAGCAAAGGAAGCTACATATTGCACTCAAGAAAGGGTTTGTTGGCTTAGAGAGAACTAAATGTTGGTAAGAAGAAATCAGGTGGGAAGAAAAGAAAGATACACAAGAAAGGTAAGAAGAGTTAAGAGAAATAGTAAGAAAGTGAGGAGCTTTGATCTGACATCTTCAAGATTTCCTATGAGACTGAAAAAGCAGAACAGAGTAGGATAAAATTTTAAGAAGTATTAATATTAATGATGCTGTTGCTGGCAGGTGGGGTGGGGAGAGAGAAGAACGGCAGGAAGTGCTGACAGCTGGCACCCCTAAGGGCCCAGGTGAGATGAGACTCATTTTTCAATAATTTCTTTTCTAGAAATGCTCTAAACACTAGCGGTTTGGAGAACAAACAGAATTAAGATTTTGTTGGGTGACTGTAACAGAACTATAAGCAATAAGTTGAGTACTGACAAGCAAATAGCTGAATTCTGAACCAGAGTCCTTGCTAGGAAAGAAAGGCAGAATTAAAGACAGCTACAGAAAATAAATGATTTAACTGACTGAAAATTCAGATGACGTTAGAGAATATTTAATAGTGGGAACAATAGAGTAGTACATTGGAAAGCCCTGAGAGATTAATTTCACCAGGAATTTTGGAATCTATTTTAACTGATAAGCTGCAATTCTTTAAAAATCAATAAACATGTTTAACTCAATAAAGTTTGTTTCTGAGACATATGGATCAAAATGCCAGTAAAAATTAAGTACTTTATTATCCCCAGATTATACCACAAGCAGTTTGCTTAATATCCTTTCAAAATACTATTTCTATGTAGAGAAAAGTAAGGATGAGAAAAACGTTTCCTGCAGGCAAAAATTTAAAAACTGTAAGATTGGAAACCATAAAATTCCTGGAAGACAACATAGGAAAGACATTCCATGACATTAGTCTTAGAGAGGTCTTTGGGGACTCAACTCCAGAGCTAAGGGAAACAAAAATAAAGAACATATCGAACTAAAAAAAAATGCACAGCAAAAGAAATTATCACCAAAACAAAAAGACAAGTGCACCCTGGTTGAGTAGAGGTTGGGTCAACCACCTCTATAGGGCACAAGCCACACACCCCTGGGTTCAAGTCCCAGGTCCAGGGCTAACAATGTGAACAACTAAATAAAATAAATAAAATGTTCCTTCTGTTTTTCTGCCTGGCTGCTTGCCTTCATTCCTGCCTGAATCATTCCTTTGAAAAGAAAAACCTACTAACCGGGAGAGGATATTTGTATTACATATACCTGACAGGGGTTTAACATCCAAAATATACAATGAACTCATACAATTCAACAACATAAAAACAGGAAATCCAATGAAAAATTGGGCAGAAGAATTGGACAGACATTTTTCCAAAGAAGACATACAGATGGCCAACTGGGATATGAAAGGATGTTCTTCCTTGCTGGTTATTAGAGAAATGCAAATCAAAACAATGAGATGTCTCCTTATACCTGAGTGTGAAAGCAACAAATGTCGGCAGGGATGTGGAGAAAAGGGGGCACTTTTACACTGCTGGTGTGACAGCAAACCCTTTGGAAAGCAGTATGGAGATTCCTCAAAGAGCTGAATATGGAAATTTCACTTGATCCTGCCAGTCTACTTTTGTGATTTTACCCAAAAGACACAAAAATACTAATTTGCAGTGATAAATGCACCCTCACATTTATTGCAGCATTATCTACAACAGCCAAGAATTGTGAACTACTTAAATATCCATCATCAGAGGAATAAAGATGTGGTATATACACACAATGGAATACTACTCAATGCTTAGAAAAGATGAAATCTTATAACTTGAATCAACATGGATGGAACTAGAGGTGTTTATGCTAAATGAAGTAAGTCAAAAGAAGAAAGACACCAAATGACCTCATTCAGATGTGGAATGTCAAGAGAAAAAGCAAAGGAACAAATGAAACGAAACTAACCCTTAAGACAGTGGCAAAAGGATTGAAGTTACCAGTAGGGAACCGGACTTGGGCGAATGTCGGTGGGGTCCAACGGACAAGGGAGAACTCTTGGTAATTTGGTGGTGGGAAGAGTGTACTGATACATATTTGAGGATCAGGGAACCTGCACATCCACATGTGCATATATAATTTTGTAAAGCAAAGTTATCTCAATAAATATTTAGAAATATGTTTAACTATTTCAATTCTTCTTATTTTTTCAAGTTAATTATGAGTATGTAGGCTATCTGAAGCATTTGTCAATCAACTATCCAACTGTTTAGATAAATTATGTAAAGGCAGTTTTATGTATAATTTAAATACAAATACTTTTTAAACTTTGGTTTATTAATTTGGTAAAAACTAGGCTACAAGTCTCTATTAGATACTGGTGGACACTAACTTATGTAGCTATGACACTAATCAATACTGAAATTTCTCATCTGGAAGGAGGACTTCAGTAACTTCCAAGAGTTTCTGCTGAACTATAAACAAAGTGCAGTACCTCTACAAAAGATTCTATGAGATAGGCAGTGGAGGGGGGCCATTTAATTCTTCCACAATGAGTGGACAGAGTCTGGCAGTGATGAAAGCCTAGAAAACTCATGAAAGGGCCTTTATAACCAAGGGTGAATGTGCAGCACAAAAGCAAAGTCAGATGACCTACTTAAAGCTTTGCTTTTATGGATGAGAATGAATTCTCATTCCAGATTAGTCTCTTTCTAGAGAAAGAAAACTTTATATAATGGTTGGAAAATTAAGATACAGAAAGAATAACTTGAAGTTCCAATCTTTCCCTTTCAAAATACCAGTTTAAGACCTAGGGTTTGTGTCCACAAACATAATACAATTCATAAGGCTCTGAGGAAAGTTCTATAATCCATCAATCAGATCAGAAGGTTGGGATAATATTATGAGAGGAAATAGTTTTTTAATCTCTTCCTGGAACTTATACCAAGCAAACAGATGAGAAACCTGGCTTGTAAGGTAAAGACAGTCTAAGCTTCAAAGCAGGAGAACACTTATTTGCTCATTTGTTCAACTAAGTCCCTTACCTAGTGGGAGGTGGAGATGCAAATATGGAAGAGAGGCTCCTGCCATACAGGGAGCTCACATCAAAAGTGTTTCCTTAACCTTTCTTATGTTATTATACAAAATATTCAGATTAGTCAATAAAACTCTTACTACCATGCTGGCCGTATGGCCATATGAATATGATTCTTTTTAATTTAGATTCATTTACTCTCTTTTCTTTAAGCAGAGGAAACAGATGGAAAACTCTTATCTTATTCATCTTTTCCATGACTAATTTCACATTTAAAAAAATCTCTGATGGGTTTTTACTTTATTAAATCAACAAGTACCTATAGAATGCTTTCTACAACTGCCAAACTATTTAACATCTGTGAGGAATACAAGGAAACTTGACATGGTCTCTCTCCCCATGTGCTCCTTCATTATTTTTTCATCCCACTTCCATATTTGTCCTCTCCTTCTCTGTTGCTTTGAATAAAGAATTAGGTAACTAGTCCAAGATCACAGAGTTAGAACTAAAGCCTAGATTAATGAATTCCCAATCACTAATCTTTCTGAAGGGGAATGGGGACAAATGGCATAGGAAGGGTAGGAATTGTTTCCCAGAACTCATTAATAAATATAGTTCTCAACTCTCTCAGTCCCCATCCCTCCCATCCCCACTTATTTTGCTGTCATTCAGTTCATGAATTCCTTGTTTAGACGCTTCTCACAGTTCTCTCACATCAGCCGGGTCTCAAATTAAATAAAACCTGCCCTGCTAGGTAATGCAGAACGACTCTCACCTCCTTCCCCATTCTAAATATTCACTACCACAGCAGCCTATTCAATGCTATTAGAGAACTTAATAGCATATATATTTACTTGTCAAGTATAATTAAGACTCTGCTCCTTGTGGATCAGAGACCATCTGTGTTCCGCTATAGGACCTACCTCGCACCCAGGAATGTGCCCCCAACAAAATAATTATCCAAGGCAGTAGACTGAAGTCTACTGTCCCTGTCTTGACTGTAGTCTAATTTAAAGACATTTCAATCCCTGAAAATTGGATTAAAATTATTTAAGACCCTGAGGCTAGGCCAAAAGCAAATGTAAATCACGTAGAAAAAGACAAATCATTCCAGATGTAAAATCATTTCTAAAAACAATTTTTAAAAACAATATCTGGTCTGAGGAGAAAACATAAGAATCAACAGAAAACAGACAAAAATAGCACCGCAGCATTAAAATTTTCACCCCCAAATCAGTGCTATCAAAAAATGTTAATAGATGTGCCCTAGTGGCTTAGGTGCTAAATCTATGCCTGGGGCGCAGTTCAAATACAACCAACAATTCCAGGGAGAGGGTCATAGTTTGGGACAGGTGTGTGTGTGGGGGGGAAACAACTAAATAAATAAAACAATTCTTCCTCCTCTCTTCTTTCCTATCTCCTGCGTGCCTTACTTTATTCCTCTTTAAAAAAATAAAATAAAATATAATAGTGAGTCTAGAAAAGAAATTCTAGAACTGAGAGAATAGTTGAAAGATCTCACTAAACAGATTTAGGAACAGATAAAAATATAGCCCAAGAATGAATGGAAGATAGGTCAAAAGGAAGTATCTACAATAAAGCAGGAGAAAAGAGGATAAAAAAAATACAGAAGAGAGTGCAAGAGATGTAAAGAATATAACGAGATTTTTTAGTCTACATGTAATGCGAGGAAAGGGAGAAATGAGAAGAAAAAAATTGAAGAGACATAGCCTCAAAATTCTCCAAAACTGACAAAAGACATAAAAAGGTCACAGTTTCAAGAAGTTCTAAGAATCTCAAGTAGATAAACAGAAATCTGGGCATGGCCCTGTGGCTTAGCAGTCAAGCTTTAAGGCCCTTGGGTCGGTGTGTGGGGGTGCCTGTACCTTTCCTTAAAAAAAAAAAAAAAAGAGGAAATCTGTGTCACAGTGATACTTCTGAAAAACAGAATTTTTTAAAGAAGTCAGAAGGAGAAAAAGACATTGTAAAAGACTGTTTGCAAAGATGGAATCAAAAATTCCTGATTTCTGTGCAAAGACCTTTTATAGTGAGACTTTTATGCTTCTATCAAAAGGTGAAGTGTATGTCCCTATCCTTTGAATTTGAGCTGAACCTGTGACTTGCTTGAACCAATTAAACGCAGAGGTGATGGTATGACTTCCAAGCTGACATCTAAATAGACCTGTGGCTTCCATTTTGCTCTCTAGGAACATTGCTGGCAAAATGTGAAGCAGCCCTGGTGGATCTCTTTATAGAGAGGTCCAGCAGGAAGGCACAACAACCATCATATATGTGTTCGAGACAATCTCAGCCTCAGATTTTCCACTAGCTGACTACAGCTGTCTAAATGACTCCAGTCAAGACTATGGAGAAATAAAACAATCAAGTGGAGGTTGCTCATTTACAAAAGCTTAAACTAATTCGATGGTTGTTACTTTAAACTACTGAGCTTGGAGATCTTATATTATGTCGTAATAGAAAACTGACACAGAAATGCTTTCTTCAAGGAAAAACAACTAGACTAAACAGCTATTTATTTAGTACTGTGAATTTTACATCACAGAATTTAAGCTACAAGATGTCAAGGAGAAAAATACAAGGATTTGATTCCTCTTCTGGAGAAAGTGTCAGTGAGTTTTTGGCTACATAAAGGATAAAGGATATCATGTTAGGCATAAGCAAGACCTTGCTATTGTCTATATTTCAAGATTAAGTATGGTTTAAGGAGATGTATATAGGGGCCAAGTTGATACAGGATAAACTTGTGATTAACTTCATTTTTTAAAAAAGGAAAGGTATAGGCAGCAATGAAGGCAAGCAGGTAGGCATGCAGGAAGAGAGAGAAGGAAGCACCTTAGTTTACTTTTATTTAGTATTTAGTTGTTCACCTTGGTTGCTTTTCCCTGGACCCAGGACTCAAACCCAGGAAGATGTGGACTTCGCTCCTTCAGAGGCAACTAACTTAACCACTACTCCATCGGGGCGAGCAACTTGTGTTCAATTTTAGGTGTCAATTTGGCTGGGCTACAGTGTTCAGATATGTTATCAAACATTATTTTGACATTTCTACGAAAGTATTTAAGAAGAGTGTTCCTCATAATGTGAGTGGGGCACATCCAATCAAACGAAGGTCTAAACAGAAGAAAACGTTAAGTTCCCTGGAGTCAGAGAGAATTCTCGACCAGACTGACAACAGATTATAATTCCTTCCCTGTGTCTAGTCAGCAGCACGCTGGACTTGTGAAGTCTCTACAATCGTGTAAGCCAGTTCGTTAAAAAAAGAATCATATATATATATATATATACACACACACATATATATAAAATAGATATATATACACACACATATATGCAATATATATGCACATAAACACATACTATTGGTTCTGTTTTTCTAGAGGAGACTGACAAATAGAGACCGAAATAATGACAGAAGATAATGGAATTAATATCTTCAAAGGGAAAAAAAGGCTGCCAAAATAGAATGATATATACAGAAAAAAAATAATTCAAGAATTCAAAAGTAATAAAATTCAAAAAATTTTGGACCTAGAGAAGTGAACAAAATTAATTACCATCAAAACAACAGTATGAATTACTAAAGAACAGAAAGAAAATAATTCTGGATAGATTCAGAAAGGAGTCAAGAAGAATTAAAATAGTACTATGTGGATATATCTAAAAGTATGGCAAACATATAAGACAATAAAAATGTTTTAAGGTGTTTCAACATATGCGATTAAAATAGCCAACAACAATAGAAATATAGGGGGATTATACAGAAGGTTAAAGAAGTTAAAATTGCTTCAAGATTTTTGTATTATTTAAGAACCAATGTATCAAAATACTATGTACACTGATTTGATAAATGTAGGCTGTACATTGTAATCTCTACAGAAACTACTAAAATAGAGTACATAACTTCCAAGGTAAGCAGGTAAAAAAACTGGAATAGTGAAAAAATCCAACCAATCCATAAAAGCAACAAGGGAGAGAAAAAGGACCATATGAGTCAAACAGAAAGCAAGAAATAAGATGGTTGATTTAAATTTGAATATATTATATTAAATGAACTAACGATTCCAATTAAAATATAAAAAAATAAAGACCTAATAACAAAGACCCAACTGTGTGCAGTTTTTAAGATATTTATAATTTGGTCAAAAATAAAATAGATAAAATAAACCATGAAAATATTAGTGTAACTTGATGTCAACATTTGACAAAGTATTCACACACGAAAAAAAGAAAAAAAGAGTGTAACTAGAAAATCTTAAAATTCTCTTAGTTATGAAAATACAGCATACATTATAATTATGCTACAACATGATCAAGCAAGATTTACTTCAGAAATTTAACCATTGTCTATTATTAGAAAACATATTAATAAAAATTCTCACAATTAATTAAAAATATAAAAAGCCACAGGATTACCCTGATAGATGCCAGAAAAGCTGCTTATAAAGCACCTGAGTTTTAAAAAGAATATGCTCTTAGAAAAAGACATCTATTTACTGAGCCAGGTCCTCTTCCCAGTATTAGAAATCAAATAGTCAGCAAAACATAACTAAATTCCTGCCTTTAGTAAAACTTATAGTCTACGCACAACTACATTAAAACAAACTACCACGAGAACAAAAAGTAACATGTGATAGTTGGAGAACTATAGGATTCTAAGAGCCCTTAAGAAGAAAATTTGATATAGTTACAGAGTTCAAGTCAAGGGCTTCCTGAGGCAGACTCCTGAATGGGAGATAAAGGATGAATGGGAGACAAACAGGCTAGGAGGTCAGGGAACTCCACTCTAGTCAGAGGTCTCAGAAGAAGCAGGGCCTGACAGAAACCAGAGTCACAAAAACCAAGCAAGAAGAATGGTATCAGAGAAGGTTGGAGAGATATGCAAGGCAAGACCACATGAAAGGGGTTTTCTTGTTACTACAATCATTAAGAAGAGTAGAACCATAAGGGTTAGGAATGCACAATCTGGCTGGGTATGCAGGACAGAGTACAGGATGTGCACAGCCCAGGTGCGATGTTAGGCTACTGGCAGAGATGTATAGGTCTAACAGGTAGGGAGATAATCTGGGAATGGATGCATGGGCACAACAGTGGATTTGCTTAGCGGGAGCAAGAGGGAGGCAGCAAGTGCTACTCCCTTTGGATTTCTGGTTTACCTTGCAGGTGCCATTCAACGAGTCAGGGAATGGAGGAAAAGAAATCTATTTGTGAGGGAAAGTGCTCAGGAACCCATGGAAACCAGAATGAACCTTTCTTGAAGAAAATTATCTCAAAATAATGGTCAACAACATACTGAAAAGGAAAAGCTAGCTAATCACTAAGGAAGGACAAGAAAAGCATGTTGGCGACCACAGTACGATCTACTAATCTTCTAGAACTGGGGGTGCATGCTGTCTCTGTTGCAACTACTCAACTCTGCTACTGTACCATGACAGCTGTAATGGCAATATGAGCAAACGGGCATGTCTGTGTGACAGTAAAACTTTATAGACTAAAATTTGAGTTTCATATTAATATATATTTCATGTCATTTACATATTATACTTTTGAGATTTTTTTCCCAAGCATTTAAAAATGTAAAACCCATTTTGAGGTTCCATGTTATATAAAAAAGGAGACAGGTCAGTTTGCTGAGGCCTGTTCTAAAATTTCTAGCTAACAGGGTAAGAAAACAAAAGGAGATATATTAGGGGAGAATATCTCAAAATTGACTTGCAGATGAAAAACTGTGAACTGAGGTGGGGGAAAAACTACAAAGAAAAGAAATGAATGTTTGGCATACCCCAGTGGAGTAGTGGTTAGGTCAGACACCTTTGAAGGAGTACAGTCCACATATATTCCAAGGACCCAGGTTCCTGTCCTAGGGCCAAGGGAAATGATCAATGTGGACAAGTAAATAAAAATAAAGTAAAATGCTTCTTCCTTCTCTCTCTTCTTGCCTGTCTGCTCGCCTTCATTTCTACCTGTATCTTTCATAAAAGAAAAAGAAAAAGAAAGAAATTAATGTTCATAATTTAAAAGTAAAACGAGGACTTCCAATTCAGGACAAGATGAAATAAGCATATTCCTCCCACTAATTACAATGAAACAAATTTCTGCTTTCTCTCTCTGGACAAAGAACCAGGAAAAAGGCCACTCAGCAAGACAGAGATTTTTGACCACACCTGTCCTACTCCAGGCAAACAATGAAAAAGTGGCACCCGTCTCTTTCCTTACTAGTCACTGTGGCTCAGAAACTATTGGCAAATTCTGTCTTTCAATTATCTCTGTCCCACTTTAACAAGGCTGCAATGCTCACCCCCCACATTGCAGCTGCGTAGAATATGAGTGAAGCTGTCTTTCATTCTCATTCTAGAAAAACAAGATGGAGTTCAAGACAAAATTCTAAAAAGAATGAAACTATTCTTCAGGAGTGAAGGTGAAAGTAAGATGTTTGCAGATAAAATAAATTAAGAATGTGTCACCAGTAGATCAACCCTAAAAGAATGGCTAAAGGAATTTCTTTAGAAAAGAAATGATAACAAAAGGAAACCTCAAACATGAGGAATAAAGGACAGTAGAAAGGGTGTTCAGCAAGATGATAAAAACTCTAAATGTGTACTCACCTAAACACAACTTCAAAATACATGAAGCAAACTGGTAGAACTGATAGGAGAAAAAAATCAACAACTGCTGTGTCAGTAATTAACAACACTAGATGGAAAATCAGGAAGTCTAGGGAAAAACTGAACATACCATCAACCCACAAGATTGAATTGACATATACCGGATACTCCATCCAACAACAGTAGACTAGATACCTTTTTCAAGCTCTCCTGAAACATTCACCAAGAGAGACCATATCCTGGTTCATTAAAAAAAAAACCCTTCATAAACCTTAAAAAAAAAAAAAAAAAAAAAAAGAAAGAAAGAAAAGATGGGAGAGCACCTCAAATACAGGATCATTATGTTATATGCCTGAAACTAATATAATGCTGTATATCAACTAAATCTCAATAATAGTTTTAAAAAGAGAAGGGCTAGCTATCACTACAGACACTGAAAGGATAAAGGAATACTATGAACAACTCTACATATAGATGTCCAACAACTAAGACAAAATAAACCAATTCCTTAAAAAATTTCAAATTACCAAAACCTGTAATCATGAAAGAAATATTTAATTTCCTGAGAAATAAATCATCAAGCCCAGACAGCTTCATTGGTAAATCCCATCAAACATTCAGAGTAGAAATAATACCAATTTTATCCTACCTATTCCAAAAAAATGAGAGTAGGGAACACTTCCCAAGTCCCATTTTTATACCACCACTACCCTGATAAGAAAATCAGATAGAATACAACTCTTCTATTTCTTTGAGTCCCACATTACACTTAGTAAATACCCAGTACAGGGGAAGAACAAAGAACTAACTGTGCTTGAGTCTACTTTTATTAGTACCCAGGAGAGTAAAATTCAGAGACAGAAATCATGGTTGCCAGGGTCTGGGAAGTGAGGGAGAGAGTAAGTTTCAGATAAGGGAGATGAAAAAGTTCTGGAGATGGATGGTGGTGATGGTTGCACAATGTGAATGAAAATATTGTCAATGAACTACACACTTACAGTTAAAATGGCAAATTTTATGTTATGTATATACCTTACAACACAAAACATGGAAGAATAAGAAATATGTTTTTAAATACATTCACATGTAAAGTCTGCAGCAGTCCTCTCATACCTCCTTCCAGCCACAACCTCCTACCTCTTGCTAGAGGAACCACTAGTCTGACTTCTATCATCATATCTTCTGATAACTGAGCGATATCAACGTTTTTTGTGTGTGACTTCTTTCACTCCACCTTGTGTCTGTGAGATTCTTCCATATTATTGGGTATATTGATAGTTTGTTCCCTTTCATTTAGGGTAGAAAAAATAACATTGTATGACTATATCACAATTTACTTATCTACTCATGTATATTTAGACATTTTATTAGTCTAATTTTTTGGTTATTTTAAATAAAGGTACAGTGAACATTTATATACAAGTATATGTGTAGACTTAAGTTTTCATATCTTGGGGGTAAATACCCAGAAGTGGAATCCCTCGATCACTGTATAAAGGTATGTTTAGCTTTGTGGAAAATACTCAATAGTTTTCCGAAACTGTATTGCTTACTTTACACTTTTTACTTAAAACTTGGAGCAATGGGAAGGTTGAATAACAATAATCTCTTTTTGCTGTGTAATACAAGTTACTTAATGATACATTAAGACAGGACACTGCATCCTTTGAACTGATCGCGCCTCAGCTCTTCCAACAGGATCACGTGGGCTCTATCACAAAAACTTTTGTTGAAGGGCAGAGTAGCAGGACATACGTCTTTTTTTGTTTTTTAAAGTTCTTTAAGTGACACTGATTCATGATCAGTTTGAGATCCACTGTCTTAAATGATAATTATAACACTCTCAGTCATTTTAAGAAGTTTCCTTTACACTTTAGAAATAAAATGGAGTAGGAGAGAATCTGATTTTAGCTTTACTCTGTGAGGAGACTAAGTTGGGTGACAAAGTTCCTTCATATTTTGATCTTATTTTTCTTACCTTAGTTATTTGAACTGCATCATCCATCACCACTCATTGGAAATCCATAAATACCTTTTTCTTTAGTTATGCCACCTGTAACCAAAGGAGAAAAATCTTTAAAAACATGAAACCCTATTTAAACCTATGAAGTGTTCACAGGAAGAGGAGCATATTCTAACAAGATATCTTTGGTGCAGCCTGGTGGCCTAGCAGTCTAGTCCACCCTGGGAGCAGTCCCACATATATCCCAAGATCTTGGGTTCAAGACCTGGGGCAGGGGAAACAACCAATGTGAACAACTAAAACAAAAATAAATAAAGTACTTCTTTCACTTCTCTCTTCCTGCCTGCCTGCCTACTCACCTTTACTCCTGCTTGCACCTTCAAAAAAAAAAAAAAAAATCACACAGAGCTGTGCTTAACATTTCAGAAGCATGGAACAAAGTTCATCCTTCTTAGTTAATATCACTGAAACGCTCATGAAAATCAAATTGAATGAAAAATTAGGTCTTTCCATTGAACGGAGAATGAAGTACTCTTCCTTTATCCTAAAACTTGAAATATTCCACCTCAGGGTTATTTACATCTCCCTAAGTTTTCACGAGGGGATATTTGGCAATGCCTAAAGATTTTTTCTAAAGGAACAATGCATCTTCGCATTATATAGGTTTTAAGGTCACTGTAAATCAATATCTGCATATAATACATTAAGTTTACTACCACCAGTTCAATTCTTCTTTCATCAAATAATTGATTCCTTCCACTCAACTGTTTTACAAATCACAGAAGACTCCTTCAATAACAATGAATTATCAGGTCCTCAAATGCCAAGTTAGAAAAAACAAAAAAAAAACCTGCATTGGTTAAAGATCCATATTTAAGCCCAAATCTTCAACTTAATAGGCAAGTGAGCCAGGTCAAATCTATTAACCTCTTTAGGCCTCTACTTTTTTCTCTTGAAAAAGGAGTGTTGTCATGCAAGAGACCTAAAGCTCTAAGGGACTGCACGCACTGAGCTCCTAAACAGGAGAAAGCACCTGGAGGTCCAGCACATAGACATGAGTTTACTTACAGAGGAGCACCGGAAGCAGATCCGCACTCCAGCCTGTTAATGTAGTGAATATTACACAGCTGAGTACAGACAGGCACCTGTACGTTGCTGATGTGCTTAGCTACAAGTCAGCTGGCAGCACACGCAGACACAGTCTTGAAGACAAGCAGTACAAAGTAAAGTAATCTTGTCTTAGGAAATAGCACGGGGAGTATCCAGGTACGTTCTGTTCTCCCTGTTACAACTGGCCAGGTTATAAGCCAGGAGTTCGCTTAGGAGTCAAAACAGGCAGTGGGAGGCGGCAATATTTGCTCTATGGCTGACTTCACCCACATTCCACCCCTTTGCTGACTTTCCACCCTTACAATCTACATGCCATTTTTTGGATTCCCTAAGGCAGTGGAGTGGGACAAACACTGCATCATATTCCATAGTGAAAATAGAGAGGGCAACCCAGAATAAGTACAATACTCCAATTAGAGAAAAAAGTAAAGATCTTAATGTAGTAGGTAGGGAAGTAAGCTAGGCAGACACTGAATCCTGTGCCAAGGCTCTGATAGTTTACACTTGTTGTTCCAGAGCGTATAGTACTGTGCTAAGGAGGGTTAAGGGCTAAAATTACTAGGCAGTTTACTTTATTCAAAATCTTACCTGGTCTGTATCCCAGCCTGAGGGGGTTTTGAGTAAGGTGGTTACAATTTGTCTAGGGATGTAAAGCTATCGCTAGATACAGCTTCCTATCCAATTATAGGGGAGATATGGCCAACCATGTGTTCTATAAATCCAAATGCCCTCCATGGCAGAGGCCATGCCTCATTCCAGAGAGACTCATTTTGTTTGCCCCCATGTATCCTGGGTAGTTATTGCAGCATTATATAGGCATTGTTCAATGGGAGTCCATCCTACCCTTTTTAAGCTTTGATCAGTATCAGTTCCATTGTTTTTTTAAATATAGTAATAGACTATTTCTTAATTCTACTGATGCTGTTTTTAACCAACTGACATTGTTTCACATGGCACACATAAGCTAGGGAGGACTCGGTGGCATGAACAGTTTTATTACATGCCTTGGGGCATTGTTCTTTAATTAGGTCAAAAACATGTTTTTTCATATCCTTTATACGTCCACTGTGGATGTGGAAGGTTTAGGCCAGTTAATACTAAAGTTCATTTAGTAGAACTGGTGGGGTGGATCCTCGACAACAGGCCTGCAGTAGATGACAGAGACATCTCTGTATGCACCCAGCAAGCATGTAGACTGCAAACCTGCTGCAGTGAAGGCCCATTTCAAAAATGTATTTCCCCAAGTCAACCTAAGGGTGATATGAAAGATGTTTAATTAATAAAGGCAAATTTTATTTATTAGGTAAAACACAGGTAATTATACAATCTTGATACAAAATTGAAACTAAAAGTGGAGGACGGCCTGGACGAATATATCAGGATTGGTCACATCATGGTGTAGTATTATCAAGAAGAGCTAAGTTTGCTGGCAGCATTTGGATTTGCCACATGAAAATAATGTGTTCTCTGGAATAGTATGATTAATACATTTGATAAATTTGGGCCATGATCCTGTAAGATTTGAATTATAACAAGACTAATTTCCAAACCCTATCCTCACAATACAAGGAGAGCATACCAACTAGCTTCATTTTGGACTTCCCGTGGCTAACAAAGAGAATGGATCCGTGGGCCTACATCTCGGGAAGCTGGCAGCAGCAGGTTGTATTCTCCTCCCCACTCTGGGCGAAGAGATGAACTGGTAGTTAGTTTTTTATTTGTATATGAAGGGGTGCTGCTCAAGCTCCAGTGAGCAAATTAAAAGCTGAGGGGTGGCCCTCACCAGGGCATTCATTTAAGGTTTTTAGGACTGAGAGAAGGCAAGAGGCTGCCCCCCTGCAATGAATGTTGCTTTGTTTTGAGAGTGTCCTTTAATAGGCCACTGTATCTCTCAATTAAAGTTGCTCCCATTGGGCTATAGAAGATAAAATTTCCATTTAATATTCTTATTTTGGCCTACTGCTGGACCATGTATCTGGTAAAATGTATTGCCTGATCACTTTCAATAACCTCAGCGGTGTCATAATAGTTAAGAGTCCTGCCACCCCTCCACCTCATGTAGTCTTCTGATTGGCTTTCTTAAAAGAATAGGTTATAACAGTTCAGTGGTTGTGTTCACATACGTGAGAGCATATTTCGCCCCCTGTGATACTGGCAATGGTCCAATAGCCTACTTGCCGGTGCTGAATGGGGAAGTCACCTTGCCTATGTCTAGGCATTTGGGATAGTTTACATAGGTGCCTTCAGCACAAATCATGCATTGCTGACATGCCTCTATGATGTCATTGTGGCATAGAGGCAGATCCCAGCATTTGGCAAGTTCCCAACAAGGTATACTATTTCATGTGTCTCATCTTTAGGTGTGGTCATTTTCTCACATCTGCGGGCATTTTTTATTCAGTGGACATGCAATGACCAAAGTATCAACTACATCATTCCCAGGGTTGGGTTAATAGGTTATGTCTGGTAACATGGTATAATGTTTTCTTCTGTTGAGTCTTTTCCCTAATGTCCTGCCACATTTTTGCTCCCCAGAGTGGCCTGTGAGCCACCATCTATTCTTGATGGTGCCACTAGGGAGCCACAAAGGTTCAGGCACAGAACACAACCCAACTGTCTGTACATGCCATCAACAGTTTGGGTTCCTTTTAGATGATCATCCACACAGTAGAGACAGGACTGTTTCTTTTTTAACAAATGTGACAGGGTCCAAGTAATTGCTGTAATTCATGATTAAGTGAGCTTCTTTGTGGCAAACAGGCATGCCACTTGGGATGGTTGTCTGGGCAGCACCAGACCTAAGTTTATGAATCAGATTTTGTATCCATCCTGGTATGGGTTTGTTTTTTCTGTGACTGGTGTGCTTTGGGTAATGGGTTCTATTTGCAAAGTGTGACAGACAGCATACACTTGCATTTCAATTAAGCTGTACTGTTCATCAGCTTCATTCCATAGTTGTGACAAGAAGTCGGGGGGTGAGGGGGAGATAGGTTTTACCCAGTCACTGTCATAACCCGATTCCATAACCCTACTTGGGGAATTGTTATATCAAGTCTTATGGTAGGCTACGGTTAACAATCCCTAAAGCTCGCACCACTTTTACTGTTCATTTTGTATAAATTACTGAATGCTTGTTGGTGGGTCCCCTCCAATACCACATGCTCCCTTTTTATGAAGAGGCTTGTATAGGGGATGCACTATCTATGTCAGATGTGATATGAACACCTTCCAGTAACTCAACAAGTCCTAAAACTTCTTGTAAACTCTTTGTATGAATAAGCTTGTATAGGGAATGCACTATCTATGTCAGATGTGATATGAACATCTTCTAGTAACTCAACAGTCCTAAAAATTCTTGTAAACTCTTAAAAGAAGTGGGAAGAGGGAAAGCTTATACTTTATCAGTAACAGCCATAGGCATTATTTTAGACTTAGTCTTATTATTTTAGATCAGATAACCTTTCTCAGCTAAATGGGTTAGAAATTCATCTAACCCAGCCAGCATTTTGGGGACACCCCCCATACACACATGGCTGTCCCCACAGATCTATAATGTGAGCCACTCCCATCCACATCAACCCTGGAGTCCACCCTGGAATTTCCCCCAGCAGAGCTTCTTTCCCCTTGTTATTTTTATGGTGGTTCCTATGACAGGGCTTTCTTTGGTGCCCTGATGACTACACCAATTGTCATCTGAGACTTAAAGCTCTAAGGGCGTGTGTGTAGTGCGCTCCCAAACAAAAGAAACACCTGGAGGTCCAGCTGGCAGACATGAGTTTACTTACAGAGGAGTGCTGGAGGCAGCCATTTAGCAGAAAATCACCACAGAGAGATACTGATGTCTGTCAAGTCCACACGCCAGTTTGTTGATGCAGTGATTTTATATAGTTGAGTACATAGAAGCAGCTGTGTGTTACTGATATATTTAAGTTACAAGTCTACTGCAGGATAAACGAGCATAAAAAACCCCTCAAAACCAAGCAGTACAAAGTAGAGTAAAAGTGTCTTGGGAAACAGCATCAGGAATATCTGGGTATGCTCTCTTCTGTCTCCTTGTCACAGCTAGCCAGGTTTCAAGCCAGGTGGTCACTTACCAAACAAGGGGGAAGGAGCCCAAACAGGCTGCAGGGAGTCAGCAATCTTTGTTCAATGGCTAACTTCACTCATAAGTATGAATTAAACATTCACTCCCATTTTAACTCTTAAGATACTAAAATAATGGGCGTGTCTTGGTAGACACCAGTTTGGTCAGATACCTTTGGCTGGCGTAGTCCACATACACACCAAGGACCTGGGCTGACAGCCTGAGGCCAAGGGAACAGCCAAGATGAACAACTAAGTAAAAAATAAAGTGCTTCCTCCTCTCTCTTCCTGCCTGCACCTTTCCTTTAAGAAAACAAAAATAATCAAATTTACATTGAAATAATACCTAACATTTAAGCAAAGGCAAGGAGCCAGACATGAGACTAAGTGTTTTCATATGTTCTACCCACTTTTAACCTCTAAAACAGCCCTATAAGGCAGATATTATCATCTTCCTTGTTCATCGGATGAGTAAAGTGATGCACAGATTTGCCTAAAGTCACAAAGTGGCAAACAACAGGAGCCAGGACTTGGAACCTAGTCAATATGATTTTGGAACTCTCTTATCATCATCTTTCTCATTCCTGTGGCCCTTTGGACAGAAAACTGAGATAACTACAGCCCTCAATCCACAGCCTACTAATCACCATATAGGTCAGAATCGGAAAACAGATGCCATTCTTCAGCTGCAAATTAGTGAAGATTAAGAAACTAGAGACGGAGCTGTTGAGGACCTGAGGAATAGGTTGCTTATGCCCTGCAGCGACACTGTAAAAGACAACCACTTTCAACACGAAGGGTCTTAACTCTTCAATCTATTTTACTTCTGGGAGTCTATTCAAGGAAAAGAATCCTAAATGTAATAAAGATCTTCATACAGAGATGTCCATTGCTGGCGCACTCTGATGAAGTAGCTGATTAGTCAGCTGTCTTTAGCCGAGAGCGCAGGCCACATACCCCATGGTCTCAGATTCAAGTCCTGGGGATGGGATAAAAACCAAGATGAGTAACTAAATAAAATAAAGTGCTCTTCCTCCTCTATCTTCCTGCCTGTCTGTCTCTGCTCACCTTCATTCCTGCCTGCACCTTAAAAAAAAAAAGTCCACTGCTATATTTTTATTAATATGAAAAACTACAATCCTAGGGAATGTATATAAAAAGTAAGCACTCATTAGAGTGTAATGTGCCCATTTAAAAAGTTTACAGAGGCGTACGTAGTGGTTTCATGATTAGGTCAGTCACCTCCAAAGGAGTGCAGTCCATGAACATCTGAAGGAACCTGGGCCTGGGGGAAATAATCAGTGTGAACAACTAAGTAAAAATAAAATGTTTCCTCCTTCATTTTCTGCCTGCACCTTTCCTTTAAAAAAGAAAACAATTATAGAGATTACAAAATAATCTGCTTATACTGAATAGAAAACACAGGACACAAAATTTGTCATGTCACAAAGGTAAGTTGCTAAGATCTTGGTATGTTTCAAGAAAGACTTGCTGCCTGGCTGTAAGTCATGTGGTTAGCCGACAGCTTCCTGATGTTAGCAACTTTACAACCACCTCAGCTTTCAAGCAGTTTTCACAGAAAAAGAGAAAGAACTAGATCTTTAATAGTTATTAGAATAAGCTTATATTTTAGCCTCTCTGGAATTTTATGTTTAACATACTTCTTAGATGCATTACCAGTATTGGCAAAAAGAGAAATGAATCCAGGCATTCCACGTAATTTCCTTTCTGTGTGCTAACTCCCTCAGCGCATGGACGCAAGGCTTTATCATCTTAAAAACCTCTCTTGAACTACATCTTCAGTGCTTCCTCATCCCAGTTATTACTCTCTCCACTTTCCTTTCCTGTCAATCTTATCAACAGTTCTCATTTAAGTGTCTCTTCTTCCCTACTTCTAAACCTTTGACATTCACTCTTGCTTGATCTCCAAGGGAGCTACTCTTGATAGTCAATTATCTTTGAAGGAGAGTTCCCATTCCTTATTTATTTCACCAAACTGCATGCTCTAACATATCATCCTTCATCACACAATCAGCATTCTCAGTAGATGTGGAATGGTTCCTTAATTGTTGATGCTCCTCAGGGTTCTAACTTCAATTTTCTCACTCTATACGAGTAGTTTCCAAAGCTGGATGCATATCTGAATTGGCAGGGGAGCTTTTAAAATAATCTTGGTGCCCAAACCACCTGCCTTAGTTGAATACATCAAAACTTTAGGGAGTGGGAAACATCCTTTGTCAGTGCCTGTTTGGGTTTCTTTGTTTTTAAGCATACCCAGTGATTCTAACACGTAGTCAGGATTAGAACTACTCGTCCATCAAAACTTATGGCTTCTTTATCCTTTCTTCCCCTAGTTATCACCACCCTCAAGCTCTCTTCAGAACCCAGATCTCTGTGTGCCCTGGCCTTCCAAGCCTGCACATCTTACAAGCACCTCTGATTCAAATAAACAACACTCATAGAAACGTTATTTTCTCCTCTCTCTTCCTCTTCAACTGCTTATCTCAATGGATAAAAACCACCATTTACCCCACGAATCATCAACCTTTTTCTGAAAAGAGCTATATAACAAATATCTGGCTTTGCCAGTCATAACAATTACTGTGTATCTGTCATAATTACTCAATTCTGTTGCTGTAGCACAAAGCAGTCATAGGCAATAGGTTTGAGCATAGCTGTGTTCTAAAAACTACTTATGAACACTGAAATTAGAACTTTATATAATGCTCACATGTCATAAAATATTCTTTCGATTTTTCCCCAACATTTAAATATCTAAAAACACTCCTTAGTTTGTGAACTGTGCAAAAACTGCCAGTGATTCAGTGTGCCAACTCTGATCTTCCTTGCTAAAGTCACAAATTCTAGCTGTCCCAATTCCTTCCACTCCCTTGACCATTAGAGTCACTCATCAACTCTAGCAAAGTACTTATCACAAACTATTTTAACCGTTATGCACTTGCCCAACTGACAGAAAAATCCTTGAGGTTCTGCAGGAATTATCTCCTAGTAATGTCGATAGAGCCTAGCAGAGTCCTTACAACACTGTCGATAATCTAAATAAAGGTTCTTTCTTCCTTTAAGTCTTTCCTTAGTTCAAAACACCAAAAGATTCCACCACAATGAAAGTTAATGGTAAATCTTACTGTCTTTGGTCTAAGACTTTAGTTCCTTTTAGTTTAGCTTATTCTTGAATCTGACAGTAAGGTTTAAAGGGAAAAGAAATGACAGCAAACTTTAAAATGCATTAAAAAGAAGGTTTGAGAAAACATGGAACATATTCCTTATTAAGGACAAATAGTAATGATCTTCACTATTCAATGCTTTAATAACTGTTTTCTGAGTGCTTTTTCTGATTCTCATGGCTAATGAATGCTGGCTGGATCTTTGAAACAATGGACTTGGTCAGATTTTGGAAGATGTCAATACAGTGGCTGGTTACCAATTAGTGATAATCAGACACATCAAAAACCAGCAGCTTAACAAGGATTAGAATAATAGCCATCATTTATTCAATGTTTATTGTGTGTCACTGTGTCAGGCTGTATAGTGTACATTATTTAATACTATCTTCAAAACAAGCACAGTAAATAAACGCTTCATTCTGCTGATCTTACAGTTGAAGAAAGTATGGTACAGAGCAGTTAAATAACTTGTATGCAGTTTAACAAATCGTAGGTTGCAAGATTGAGACTCAAGCTCAGGTATAACTGATTCCAAAATCTATACTCTGACCTGTTGGCAGAACAGCACCTATAACCAATGTATACAGCAGAATAAAAAGTTTTTAAAGTTCTGTTTGAAACACGTTATCATATGTGATGACAAGTATGATGCACTGTAAATAGCCAGTAAAAGTTTTTAATCACTGACTGAATAAAATAATTGAAAGAACCAATTCTTTGCTATATTTCAAAGGTGAGAAATAAAACCTTATGGCAAATTAGGAGCCTACCATGGCTCCATTTCCTATTGCTAGAATCAGTGCCAGGAAGTGCCATGCCCACTTAGCAAGCACATGTTCTTGCTGCTCACCAAATTTGTGCCTTTCTGCTTCCTCAGGAAGCAGACAGGAAAATCAGTCTCCTGATCTCTGTTTGAAAGAGGTGCTACCACTTAAAAATAGAACTAAATAAGTGAATATGTACAAAGTAATTTTATACTTTTGACACCCAACATTTCTGTATATTAAATTCAATCTTTAAAACAGTCTCATAATTTACCTTGCAATATAGCAGACTAGTTAATCTACTTTAAAATGTTCCAGCTACTAAAATTAGAAGTGCTGGATAATGCTAACGTACTTTGAAAAGCTTAGCTAAATTCTCAAGAAAACAGAGAAAAACACCTGCAGCATGAGACAGAGTGAACCAAAAGTCAGAGCTGGAAGCCTGGTATGTGCTGACCTCTGTATAGGCCCCAGAGGCATTTGTTAAGACATTCATGTAACCAAAGGAAATAAAGGAGAACGGAAGGAGAAAAGTAGAAAAAGCTCTTGAGAAAGGTAGGGAATTAGACCCAAGACTTCTTGCAAAGTTGTGGTGTCAAAGGTCTATGGTCTCAACGAAAATCCACCTGTATGCACAGGAAGACCAGGAAGTTTGTCTGCCTGTAGTTTGAGCTGTTAGGGGAGGAAAAAGCTCCCCTTTAAAATCTGAAAGTGCAGACATATGCTTCAGATAGATGTGAGGTCTAAATTTACTCTATCCTATAACCCAGGAACCTCCAGGTAGGAAATTAACAAAGCTGGTCCATGTCAGTGATACCGCTAGACTTCTCCAGTAAAAACTACTGTGTAAGGGGAAATCCAACACAAATGGATAGAATTCAGAAAACAGAAAACTCACAAAGACTATAAAATAAGTGTGTTTAACAGTAACTAGTAAGGTGCATCCCTGTGGCTCAGGTGGCTAGGATGCAGACCATGCAGAGCCCATGGACCTGGGTTCAAGCTGGGGTAGGTTAGGGTGGGAACCAACATGACAAAAAGCAATGATAAGAGTTAAAAGCATCAAAAGCATAAGGAAGAGCTAAAACATTTTAAAAAGAAAATAAAGAATAAAAACCAAATGGAATTTCCTGAATATAAAATAGCCCCTGAAATCTAAGTTTTACAAATCTAAGTTAACTACCAGAGAAGACAAATAAATTTCAAGATCGATCAAAAGTACTATACAGAGAAAAAAAATTACCTGATCTAGAAAAATATAAATAACTGAAGAACTGTAAGTTGTAAAGCTGATTATAAAAATTATATGGAAATGAAAATAATTTAGAATGGCCAAAATAATTTTGATAAAGTTGGCAGAATATCTGAGTTCAAAATGCCATGACATGTTGTATTCTATCTCCCCTATAACCCAAATCATTCAAGTAAGTTCCTTTCAGCAAACTAGGAATTATAAGAAGGGTTTGTGAACCTGATGAAAGCCATCTATGGAAAAACTTAAAGCTAGTATATTTAATGGTGAAATACTAAATACAGTCCCTCACCCCTCACACAATCAAGAGCAAAGCAAGGATACCTACTCTCACCACTTTTATTCAACCCTGTATTAGAGGGTCCTATTCAGTGCAAAAAAAAAAGAAAAATTAAAAGGCATCTCTACTGGAAAAAAAATAGTAAAACTGCATTTACAGAGAATGTGATCTCATAGAAAGCTTTAAGAAGTCCAAAAAACAGTAGAACTAATAAGCTTATCAAAGTAGCAGACTATAAGGTCAACATAAAATAAATAAATATACGTAAGTATCAATTGCATCAACTGCATAATTATATATTAAATATAATTGGAAAACAAAATTTATAAAAATACCAGATTACTTAAGGATAAATTTAACAGAGGCTGTGTGAGACCTGTGGTCTGAAAATGCCAAAAAATGTTGAACATAAGGACAAGTAAATTGAGAAATATTTGTTCATGAATCAAAAGATTTAATATTAGTAATAATGTAAATTTACCCCAAAACAGATTTATAGATTCAATGGAATCTTAACTGAATCTCAGAAGATTTTTTTCTAATTGGCATACTGATTCTAAAATGTACATGGAAATTCAAAGAACTTAGAAAAGCCAAACAATTTTGATCAAGAAATTGGTGCACCCTGGTAACTTAGGAAGATAACCTAAAACCCAAGGACCAGGTTTTCGACACATAACCTAAATGAAAAAACAAAAATGAAACAAACAAATAAATAATAATTTTTCCTTCTCTCTTCCTGACTGTCTGCTTTCTTTCATTTTGGCCTTCCTTCCTCTTTTTTTTTAAAAAGGAATATTTGAAAATAGAAGACCATCTGACAATGTATAAGACAGTAAGGTATGGGTAAAAGGACAGACACATAAATCAAGAGACTAGACTACAAAATACAGAAACAGAACCATGCATATATGACCAACTGATTTTCTATAAAGATGCCAAGGCAATGTGATGGAGAAAGACCAGATTTTTCCACAAACAGTGCTAGAACAACTGGATATTCATATGAAATAAAAATAACTTTGGTCCTTAACCTCATACCATTAACAAATACCAACTTGAAAAGACATTAGACCTAATATCTTTTCCTAAATGGAAAAGCCAAAAGTCTAAAAACACATAAGGGACAACGTCACAATCTTGAGGAGGGATGTTAATTTTAAATTACTGCGTAACAAATAATCACAAAACTAGAGGTCAGAAGCCCAGGCACAGCATGGCTGAACTTTCTGTTCAGGATCTCTCAAGGTAAATGCAACCCGTGTGAAGATCTACATAAAAATAAAGTGCTTCTTTCTTGTCTCTCTCCCTACCTGTCTGCCTACTGGCCTTCATTCCTCCCTGTACCTTTCCTTTAAAAAAAATAAAAGCAAGCCACAGATTGGGAAAGAATATTTGTAATACATATACATGATTAATGAATTATACCCAGAACATATAAAGAACCCTTAGATTCCAAACATAAGATAATATTAACAAACAACAATTCAACAACAAAATAATGAGCCAAAGACATGACACTTCACAAATGCAAAAATATAAGTGGACAATAAGCACATAAATAGATGCTCAGTATCATCTGTCATTACGAAAATGCAAATTAAAACTACAATGAGGGCGTGCCCTGGTGACCTAGTGGTCTAGTACATGCTGGATGCAATCCCGCATACATCCCAAGGTTCCAGGTTCAAGACCTGGGGTTACAGGGAGCAATCAATGTGAACAACTAAATAAAAATGAAGTTCTTCCTCCTCTCTCTTTCTGCCTTCCTATTTATGCACCTTCATTCCTGCCTGCACCTTTCCTAAAAAAAAACAAACAAAAACTACAATGAGACAATCACAGACCTACTATAAATGGTTAAAAATGTAAAAGCTGACAATAGCAAATATTGGTGAGGATATAGAGGAACTGAAACTTGCACACTGCTTATGAGAACATGAAATTTAAAATGATGGAAAACAGTTTGGCAAGTACTTATAAACTTAAACATACACTTGAATCATAAAACCCAGCAATTCCACATCTAAGATTACCGCCCCCCAAATAATAAATACATCTGTTATTAGTAGCTTTATTCATAAGGGTATCAAACTACAAACAACCTAAATGCTTATTAACACATGGAAGATGACTATAGTGGTCGCATAATGAAATACTACTGAGAAAAAAGAGAAAAAGGAATTAACTCTGAATACACCTCACAACATAGATGAATGTCAAAAACATGCTGAGTGAAAGAATCCAGACAGAAGGGTACATATTAAATGATTCTGGTTATACAATATTTTAGAAAAAAACAAATCACAAATCATCAATGACAGAAGGCCAATTCAGTTGCCTGGGGCCAAGAAATGGAATGCAGAGGAAATACTAAGAAAGGCAAAGGGAAATTTGTGTTAAGGAAATGTTATATATCCTGACTGTTATGACGGTTACTCAGGTATATCAACTGGGTACATTTATTACCTCAATAAAGCTGATTTGTTAAAAAGATAATCTCATTATATTTTTTACATTCTGAAGACATGCCTATAATCCCATGAACAGTCGTTCACAATAAAACCTATGTACAGTACAAAAGATAGAATAAAACAGAAGATATTATTTAAGCTAAAAGTCTATGTGTCAATATTATACACTGTATTTAAAAAAGGAGGAAAACACATCTGAATTAATGCAGAAAACTCATTTAATAAAATCAAACATCCTTTTGTGATAAAAGCACTCAACCAACAAGGAAAAGAAGGCAACTCCCTCAATATGATAAGGGGTATTATTAAAATAAAAACGACAGATATATTCAGTGGGGACCAACTAAAAGCTTTCCTCCTAACATCAAGAACAAGACAAGGATACCTCCTTATGTCACTTCCTTCCTACATTCTACAGGAAGTTTTTGCCAGAGCAATTAAACAAGAAAAAAAAATTAAAGGCATCCAAAGTAGAAAGGAAACTAAAACTATAAATGTCAGCGTCTTACATAGAGAGCATAAACAAATACAATTATAGCTAGTATATTCAGCAAAATTGCAAGATAAAACATCAACATGCAGATATCAGTTTATTAGCATTAGCAATAAACAAAAATGAAATTAAGAAAATCCCATTTAAAATAGTATCAGAAAAAAAACCAAGGACGTACAAGACTTGTACATTTAAATTTACCTACCTGAAAATAACTGCTAACAGAAATTAAAGAAACACCTAAATAGAAAAACTTCCTGATCTCATGGAATTCTTTACAGAAATAAAGTTGGTCCTGAAATTAATATGGACTTGCAATATGGAAATTAATATGGAATTTTGGCCCCAAATGGCCAAAACATAAAGTCAGAAGACTCATAATTCCCAATTTCAAAACTTGCTAGAAAGTTGTAGTAATAAAAATTGAGTAGTAGTGGCATGAAGAGACTAAGATCAAAGGTAATACTGGTAGAACAGAAATAAACACGTAACTGGTCAATTCTTTTTATCTCATAATTCTTAAAACATTTTTAGCATAATTTGCTGAAAACTTTTTAAAAAATTAAAATGCACTGGTATGTTTAGGTTCCCCCATATATGCAATTTCCCCATTGCTCAGATATATGTAAACATACCCTGCCCTCCACCAAATCATCAAATACACATCACCACTGCCAGTGGGCCCTGCTATCATTTGCACCCCTCCCAGGGTCCCATTCCTCAGTTCTACTGCAAGTGCCCAAGGACTGGTTTTGTTTCATCTGTTCCTTTCTTTTTTTGTCTATCCATATTCCACATATGAGTGAGATGATTTGGTATCTTTCTTGTTTTATTTCAGTTAGCATGATCCCCTCTAGCTCCATTCACGCTGATTCAAATGACAGGATTTCATCTCTTCTAAGGTCTGCGTAGTATTCCATTGTGTGTGTATGTATGTGTGTATACATAAAACATATTCTTTATTCATTCATCTGATGTTGGGCACTTAGGTAGTTTCCAGTTCTTAGCTATAGAGCTGCAATAAACATGGGAGTACAGAAATCTCTGTGAACTAGTGTTTTTGCTAGTATCTTTTTTGGGTAAATACCCAGAAGTGGGATGGAGGGATCACATAGGATTGCCATCTTCAATGCTTTGAAAACTCTCTACGCTGTTTTCCATAGGGGTTGCAACAATTTGCTCACCCATCAACAGTGTGAAAGTTTTCCCTTTTCTCCATATCCTCGCCAACATTTGTTGTTTCCAGACTTTTGAATAATAACCAGTATCTCAGGTGTAAGGTGTTACTCACTGTTGTTTCGGTTTGCCTTTCCCTGAGAGTAAGTAGGAACATCTTTCATGTGCCTGTTGGCCATCTTTATAGCCTCTTCAGAAAAATGTCTCTCCAATTCCTCTTGTCATTTTTTGATTGGATTGCCTGTTTTTATGAGTTTTGAGTTATTTGTATATTTTGGAGATTAAGTTTTTAGAAATATTGAATACAAATATCTTATCCAAGTTAGCAAGTTGTCTTTTTGTCTTGGTGATGTTTTCTTTCACTGTGAAGAAGCTTTTTCATTTATGTAGTCCCAGTTTGTTTGTTTTTGCTTTTGTTTCCCATAATGCTGAAGTTGAGTCCCAAAGATCTCCCTAAGGCTGATGTCACGGAATAACTTTCCTAAGTTGTCTTCCAATAATTTTATGTTTTTTGGTCTTATGTCTAAGTCTCCAGGTCATTTTGAGTTAATTTTTGTGAACAGTGTTTTTGTTTTTGTTTTTTTCTTTTGCATGTATGTGGCTGCCCAATTATCCCGATACCATTTACTGAAGAGACTTTCCTTTCTCCATAGTATATTTTTGGCTCCTTTGTCATAGATTAACTGACCCTATGAGAGTGAGTCAGTTTCTGGTGATTTGGATCTATTTCACTGATCTGTACGTCTATTATTATTCCAGTACCTATCATTTTGATCACTATTGCTTCGTAGTATTGCTCAATGTCAGGGAGTGAAATCCCTCACATTCCTTCTTTTTTCTCATAATTGCTTTGGCTGTTTGGCATCTTTTGTTGTTCCATAGAAATTTTAAGATATTTTTGTTTTATTAACTGGAAATAAGTCCATGGAATTTCAATGGGAATTTCATTAAATCTGTATATTGCTTTAGGTAAGACGACCATGTTAAACAATGTTGATTCTTCCCAGTTACGAACAGGGAATGTCTTTGCCTCTCTTGCATCCTCCTCTATCTCTTTTAAGAAGGACTTACAGTTTTCACTGTGCAGGTCTTTCACTTTTTGTGTTAAGTATATTCCAAGATATCCGATTCTTTTTACTTCTATTTTAGTGGTGTGGTTTTCTTGGTTTTGTTTCTTGTAGTGTGTTGTTGGTATATAAAAATGCAAAGGATTTTTGAGCATTGATTCTGCAGCCTGTCACTTGACTGTATTCACTGATTACTTCTAGTAGATTTTTTTGACAGTTTTTAGAGTTTTCAATATATCTGCTCATGTCACCTGCAAAAATGTTAGTTTTACTTCCTCCTTGTCAATTTGGATTCATTTTATTTATTTATCCTGCCTAATTGCTTTGGCTAAGATGTCCATATGAACTTAAACAGCAATGGTGAGACTGAACAGCTCTACCTTGTTCCCAACCTTAGAGGAAATGTTTTTTCATTTTTCACTGTTGACTATAATGTTGGCCATGGGTTTATCCTATATGGCCTTTATTATGTTGAGGTATGTACCTTCTTTCCCCATTTTATGCAGGGTTTTTAATCATAAATGGGTGTTGAAACTTGTCAAAAGCTTTCTCTGCATCTTTTGATATGATCGTGTGGTTACTCTTCTTGTTCTTGTTGATATGATACATTACATTAATAGATTTACATATGTTGAACCATCCTTGCATCCCTGGAATAAATCCCACTTGGTCATGAATGGTTCTTTAGAATGCATCATTACATTCAGCATGCTAATATTTTGTTGAGAATTTCTGCAACTATGTTCATTAGAGATACTGATCTGTAATTTTCTTTCTGGGTTACCTCGCTATAAGCTTTTAATACCAGTGTAATATTAGCCTCAAAGAAAGTATTTGGAAGTGTTCCTTGTTCTTCAATATTTTGGAAGAGTCTGAGAAGAAAAGGTATTAATTCTTCTCTGAAGGTTTGGTAAAACTCTTTAGAGAAGCCATCTGGTCCTGGGTTTTTATTTTTGGGGAGACTTTTGATTACTTTTTCAATTTCTTTGCTGGTGATACTCTGTTCAGGTTTTCCAGGTCTTCTGGGTTCAGTCTTGGTAGACTATATTTTTCTAAAACTCTGTCCGTGTCTGCAAGGTTGTCCTTGTTATTGGCAGAGAGCTGTTGATAGTACTCTCTTATGATGTTTTGAATTTCTGTGGTATCTGCTGTAACTTCTGCCCTTTCATTTCTGAATCTACTTCTAAGAGTTTTTTCTCTTTTGTGAGTCTAGCCAATGGTTTATCAATTTTATTTTTTCAAAGAACTAACTTTTGGTTTCTGCTTCATTTAGTTTTGCTTCAATTATTATTTTCTTCCTTCTGTGATTGCTGACTTTAATTGTTCTTTCTCAAGTTATTTTAAATGTAGGGTTAGATTGTTTATTTGGAATTTGTTAAAACATGTTTTGTGTCCCAGCATATGGTCTATCCTTGATAATGCTCCATGTGTACTTGAGAAGTGAAAATTGTAGCTATTGTAGCTGTTGGATAAAGTGTTTGGTATATATCTATTAGAACCAACTGCTCTAACTGGTCATTTAAAGCTGCTGTTCCTCTTAATTTTGTGCAGGGTTGCTCTGTCCATTGCTGGAAGTGGAGTATTGAAGTCTCCTACTATTACTGTGTTGCTGTTGCTGTCTCTCATCAGTTCAAGTAATACTTGCTTCATATGTTTTGATACACCATTCTTTGGTACATTTATGTCAATAAAGCGTTATGTCTTCTTGCTGGATTGACCCCTTAATCATTATACAGTGTCCATCTCTATCTTTTGTCATGCTTTTTATTTGAAAATTTGCTTTATCTGATATAAGTATGGCTATTTGATTTTTTTTTTTTTTTTTTTTTGGCTGCCATTCAACTGTAGGATTGTCTTCCAATCACTGATGTTGAGCCTACATTTATCTTTAGAAGGCAGGTGAGTTTACTGAATGCAAAAGGTTGATCATACTTTTTAATCCATTTGGTGTGATGAGTTCAATCCATTAACATTAAGGGTTATTACTGACATGTAACTGTTCACTGTCATTTTGTAATTTTGTCTTCTAAGTGTTTGTTGTTACAGACAGTGCCTTTGTTCTTCTCTCTCTGCTTTTAGGTGGTTGGAAGTAGCTACATTGTAATTGGTTTCCCTTTTTGTTTTCTTCTTTGCTTTCCCCCTGGAGCTGTGTTTTGAGGTGACCCTGAGATTAGTAATAAGAATTCTATGTTTATTTCCTTTTATTTGAAAGCAGTCTAGTCTTGCACTCATTCTAGTCATCTATATTTTTATTCTCCTCTCCTGCTTTTTTATATTTTGTTGTCTTACTGTTTTAAAGTGGGGTTTCTTTACACGTTAGAGTTTCTTTTAGTATTTTCTATAGACCTGATTTTATGGTGATGAATTCCTTTAAGTTATGCTTTCTGAAAAGTTTTTTTTTTTTTAATCATTCCTTTAGTTCTAAATGATAATCTCGCAAGATATAATATCCTGGCTCAAAATCCTTTTCTTCAGCACTTGAATATATCATGTCATTCCCTCCTGGGCTCTAGAGTTTCAGTTGAGAAATCTGCTGACAATCTTATGGGGACTCCTTTGTATATGACTCGTTTTTCTCTAGATGCTTTTAAGATTCTTTATCTTGTATTTTTGACATTTTGATGACAATGTGTCTTGGGATAGGTCTGTTTGGGTTTCTTTTGTTTGGAAATCTTTAAGCACCCTGACTTGCTTCATTCCTCATGTTAGGGAAATTCTCAACTATTAATACTTCAAATACATTTTCTCCCCCCTTTTGTCTCTCTCCTTCTGGGACTCTTATGATGCGAATGTTGTTCCTTTTGATGTTTTCCTATAGGTCTCAAATGAAGTCTCCATTTCTTTGCATTCTATTTTCTTTTTGTTGGTTTTCTTGAATGTATTCCTCTACTCTATTGCCTAGCTCACCAATTCTGTTGGAGGCTTCATCCATCCTACACGAGTTCCTTTTTGAGTTCATTAGTTCAGCTATCGTGTTCTTTATTTCTGTGATAATCTTGCTCATTTCTTCTCTTTTTTGTTGTTCTCTTTTTCTTCCTCTATTGTTTCCTTAATTTCCATGAGTATTTTATCATTGTTTTCCTAAGTTCAACATCAGGTAGTTTGCATTTGTTTGTTGTATTTAAATTTTACCCTGGAGTTTTAATTGGATCCATCATTTCATGTATATTTTTCTGTGCCTTCACTGTTTGGCATTCTGTTTATGTTTTTGTGGGTTAGGTTTCCCTGCAGTGATGGTCTTGCGTAGGGTATTCACTTGCACCAAATAAGCCTGGATCTTAAGAATTCTGGAGTTGTGTGTATCACCACTGCTTGAATTTGTTCAAGTTCTTAGGTGACCCCTGCCCCGGGGCTGAAGAGTTTAGCCTATGGAGCCAGAGTTGTGTAGAGGATACAGAGTGCCCCAGTGTCACAGGTCTAAATATAATGACCACCTTCTTGTTGGTCCTCAATCAGTAATCAGGGTGCAGTTCCATTTCCACAAACAGGGTGATGCTAGTGGGTAATGTTGAAGGTTCCTTCCTTCTAGTAGATTTTCTTCCTTTAAGCCTGGGAACCAGGTTTGATGGGCAGGTCCTGTGGCTCCTGAGCTATACGGTGGGAGGGGCAGGAGGTGAGGGCTTCCATTCTCCTAACTGCCCTCTGATTATGGCAGCATCATGTGTAATTTCCCTTCACAGACCCCTACTCAGTCATAGGGGTGCTGGTCCTCCTGCCTTTCTTGCCTGGCTCTGTGTCCTGGTCCCAATAGGCAGGCTCTCTGCTATAAAAGCAACTTTCTGGCTGAACCACCTCTGCCAGGCCCTTTATTCCCCTGGAGGCTGGGGACCCCAAATCCACTATATAGCTCTGAACACTGATGTTATCACCGATTCTTTCTGGTAGTGAATGCTATTGCAGTCTCCGTAGCCTGTGGATCTACTTTTCCTCAGCAGTTTTGTCTGAAAAATAGGTGATTGCTAGTTGCTCTTTGGGGAGAAGACAAGACTCACTCCTACAAGGTCCCCTTGAATAATCTCCCTGGTCAATTATTTTTGAAAAGATCTGTTAAGAACATTCAATGGGGAAGGGGGAGGTGTTCTTCAATATATGGTACTGGGACAACTGGATATCCACATCCAAAAGAAAAAGAAGTTGGAACCCCACCTTAGACAATATAAAAAAAAATATTCAAAATGAATAAAAGACTTAAACATAAGAGTTAAAACTATAATATCCTTAAATGGAAACAAGATCATCTTTGTGACCTTGGATTTGAATTCCTACAAACCCTTTTTCTGACTGCAAGAGCACAAACAAAAACAGAAAAATAAAATTGACCATCAAAATGAAAAACTTTGTACATAAAAGGATACCATGAAGAAACAAACAAACAAAAAAAACTTTTGGGAGAAAATATTTGTAAATCATATTATCTATTAAAGGTCTAAAAAGACAACAAAGACTCCCTCCCCCAGTAAAAAATGAGAAAAAAGACTTGAACTAACATTTTTCCAAAGAAAATACACAAATGGCCAAGAAATACATGAAAAGATTTTCAACATTATTAGTCATCACAGAAGGGTAATTAAAAACCATGAGATATCACTTCATTCCCACTAAGAAGGCTGTTCAAAAGAAGGGGAAAAAAGGAAAACAACAAATGTTGGCAATAATGGAGAGAAAACTTGTATATTGCTGATGGGAATGTAAAGTGATGGTGCCACTGCAGAAAACACTTAAGTAGTTTCTCAAAGAGTTAAACGTAGAATTACTTTAGGACCTTCAATTCCAATCCTAAATATATACCCCAAAGAAACAAAACCGTGTTTTCAAACAAAATCTTGTACGTGAAGGTCCATAGTATCATTATTCACGGTAACCAAAAGGTGAAAATAATTTAAATGTTTATGTTGAATGAATGGAATATTATTCAGTCCTAAAAAGAATAAAGTACTGGTACATACACAGATGAGTCTTAAAAATAAGTTAAATGAAAGAAACCGGAAACAATAGGTCACATATTATATGATTCCATTTATATGAAATGTCCAGAGTAGATCAATCCATCAAAACAGAAAGCAGATTTGTGGTTGCCAGGAGTTCAGGGAAGGAAAGAAGTGATTGCTTAATGGGTACAAGAATTTCTTCTGGAGTGATAAAAAATATTTATGGAACTAGACAGAAGTGATGTTTGTGCAACACTACGAATGCATTAAATTCCACTGAACTTTACATTCAAAATGATTAATTATAGGCATGCCCTGGTGGGGTAGCAGCTGGGGGCAGTCCACATACATCCCAAGGTACTGAGTTCACATCCTCGGACCAGCAGGAATAGCCAAGATGACAACTAAATAAGAGAGCTTCATATACCTCTCTCTTCCTGCCTGTCTTTGCTTGCCTTTATTCCCACCTGCAACTTTCCTTTAAAAAAAAAAAAAAGTTAATTATATGTTATGTGAATGGTACCTCAATTTTAAAATATCTATGTAGTTTAAAGTATGACTAAGGATTTAGCCATGCAAAGCAAAACCTTTCCACATGAATATCATGAAGTGTGGAAACCTTTATTTTGAGATTTCCAAATCTATGTGGAGAGAAGAATGGAATCAATCACAAATTGGTAGAAAAGTTAAGATTCTGATTTTGTAGCAGTTTTTCTTAAGTCATACTAATACTAGAGATAACAATTTTAATTTTATATAAAGAATAAATCAATTGTTTTCTTTTTAAAAACTAAAATTACAGTCAATGTTTGTCATTCACGGTAGTTGTTCTTCAAATTGAAAAATCTAATTTTTTTTCAGAATTGAAAACCTGTTCTTAACTGTTTTAATGGATAACACTTAGCAGGTATTTTTAAAATTCTACAGTTTTCTGATGTGCAGAACCTACCTAGCCTGCAAGTTTAATAACATTTTTCAAACAGTATCAAACTTTTGAAATATGCAAACAAGCTAGCACTAGCGAAGAAGGGCTTACTATTTACCTGATCCTGAGCAACATGTCTGTAAATTTCTTTGGCCTTCAACCCCACAACAACATTGTCTACTATGCCTTTTTTTATGTTCAATCATCTCAAAAATTAACCTATTTACTTACTTCTCTATATATCACCATACACTACATATATCATCATATACTACCAAGGTTATATTAACACTTTCAGGAGCAAGCTCATGAAATCAGTGAATTTCTTCTTTTTAATTCTGAACTTACAGCCAATAGCATAATAACTCATGAATGCATAAAGCTTATCTAAAACATATATTCTTTCTATAAGGCATGTAGCACAACATTCCTGTGCTTAGGAATACTAGATAGCATTTCAGTACTACTCTTAGAGGCCATTTTAAACAAATAATCAATAAAAAACACAAAAATAAAAAAAAACATGGCACTAAGTAGACTGCAAAAAGGCCACTTGTTTACAGTATGAGAGCTGAAACAAGGAAGAACCTTGTATGAACTCAGCTGGGAGTGTACATGCTGGATGATGTGGTTTTCACTGCTCTTGTATGTTCACAAATGAACATGAAATTGCTGTGAGCACTGATTTTGGAGTTACAAATAAATTTTAGTAAGTAGGTGATCTTTAAATACAGAACTACGAATAATGATGATCCAATGTACTTCCTTCCTTCCTGATAATTCAGCCTAAAACCATTAGGTAGCACTGAACAAGTAAGGCATCCACATAGCCATATATGGAAAGAAAGACTGGGTACAAGAAGGACTTGATCAGTTAAGTAAATATATTAAGAATATTAGGAGTTAAGTTTCTCTGTTAGACAGGGAGTTACTAATATAAAAAGGAAGAAAAATAAAATGAATTCTAAGCTGTTGAACTGAAACTGAAGATACCACTGTGAACTCACAGCATTTTATACACACATAAATGCAGATGGACAATTTATTTATATATATAAATATAGATATAGGCGCGCACACACACACATATATATATTTAGAGACAAATACAGGTGTAAATGCATGTTCAATTTTTGTATGTGTTTTTGTATGTATATTTCCTAGCTCTCTCCACTGACAGGTCTGAGAAGCAGCAATGCCTCGGCAGATCCATATCGAGCGTCCAGACATGTATTTTTAAATACATTCTCCAACAGAAGGAATCAGGGCTCCTTAGCGAAATTACTGATTCCAGAATTAGGGCAGGAAAAGTATAAGAGACTGGAGCATCTTGTGCCACAGAGTAAGGAAGGGAAATGATAACAGAATTGTAGGACATGTCTAAAGGATACAGGCGCCAGCATGAAGGGGTTCCTACTAGCCATATGCGGGACAAATTCAGCACAAAATAGGAAATTACATTAATAGAAAATAATCATTTGACTAAAATAGGAATCCATAAGTCCATGTTAATGTTAATAAGTAAATGAAAAAGAAAGCTTTTTCTTACAATAATATATCAACTGATGAATAGGAAAAGTGATAAAATTAGAAAATCATCATTTGGCAACCATCATTATAATGCAGCCAAGAAGTCTGGCTACAAATGGAATTTTTTTATGGTTTGAAAATGCTCCCTCCTCGCAAAATACTATTGACTACAAAGGGAAAAATAAATGTATAGTACAGAACACTGGCACATACCACCTTAAGTGATCAAGGTTATCACCGCCATATATAGAAACTGAGTCTCCTGACAGGACAGAATAAGAATACAGCACCATTTGTGTGATATTCCTGACAAAATTCATATCCTGAATCTAACTATGAAGAAATACTTGGTCCAGCACTTCTTGGTAGAGCAGTGGTTTAAGTCAATTTCCTTCAAAGGAGAATGCCACATACCCCTGGGTTCAAGTCCTGAGCTTAAAGAGAAGCAATCAATGTGAACAACTAAATAATGAATAAAGATGTTTCTTCCTCTCTCTTCCTGCCTACCCTTTCTTTAAAAACAAACAAAAAAACAGTCATCAGGTCCAAATTGAACAATATGTTTCAAAATAATTAGCTTTATACTATTAGAAGGTATTAAGGTGACCAAGCCGAAGACAGATATGACAAATGCAACATGCAGTTCTGAAATGAATCCTTTTTGTGTATATTACTGGGAAAACTGGCAAAACTTGAATAGGATCTGAGGATTAGCTGGTACTGCTGTATTACTATTAAGGTCCTGATTTTAATGACTGTATTGTGGGCTATATAGGAGAATGCCCCTGTTTGTAAGAAATACACACTAAAGTATTCATGGCTAAGGGAGCATCAAGGGAGCAACTTACATTCAAATGGTTCAAGGAGGGGAAAGCCTCTTTATACCATTCCTGTACTTATCTGTAAATTTTTAACTATTTCAAAATAAAGGATGAGATGCAAATACAACAAAAAAACACACCAATGTCTTAGTATTATAAAAACCAATTTACTGCTTAGTAAAATTTCTGGATGGAAAAGCACTCTATTACTCCTACTAACTTTTACTAGCTTTTATAATTATTTCTTAATATTTTATCACATGTTCACAACTCCTCAACAGAAAAAATTTCTATGATGCTGAAAATGTTCTACATATGTAATACCCAAAATACAACAACCATATTTAGACAGTACAGGTCTAGAAAACAATGTAAAAGTCATAAAAGACTTTTTCCATTAAAAAATATTATTACTGAACTATATTACAAAGCTGTAGTGATCAAAACAGTTTGGTACTAGAATAATAACAGAGGCACAGATCAGTGGAACAGAACTGAATCACCAGAAACCGACCCACTCACATACAGTTAATCTACAACCAAGGAATCAAAAGCATTCGATGGAAAAAGGAAAGTCTCTTCAACAAATAATGTTGGGAAAACTGAACAGACACATGCAAAAGAATGAAGCTAGAATACTCTCTTAACACCATTCACAAAAATTAACTCAAAATGGATTAGACTTGGACATAACACCAGAAACCATAAATCCCTTAGAAGATAACAGAGGAAAGATTTTCCATGGCGTCAGTTGTAGAGAAGCCTTTGGGGACTCAACTCCACCATCAAGGGAAACAAAAAGAAAAATAAACAACTTAGTGGAGGGCATGGTGTGTTGAAATATAGCTAAGAAATGGGGAACCTATACATAGGAAATTATTTTAATGTGTAGAATAATTACTACAATAAAAATAAATTGAAAATATTATTACTAACTAGATTTTTTTTAAAGAACTTCAATTTTTCTATGCCTACTGAGAGGCTCTATACATTCTTCAGAACTCCTGTTTCTAATTTCTTAATCAAATCTGAATCGCTACTAGGAGCAACCACCTATCTATCTTCATTTTGAAGCACGTTTTTTTTTTATCTTTAAACTGGTTTTCCTCTTAGCATACCATTCCTTTTGCTTCACACTTCATGTCTCTTCTCATTATCATGTCTTCTCTACTTTCTGAAGTAGGCTTTCATAAAATTTAGGGACATACCCATGTTTACCCAATATTCCTGCTTCTGGGTCTCACCAAGTGACTTTCTCCCAAACTTTTATAATATTTAATTTCTTTCACTCCCTCTCTAACTCAACTTCTCCACCAGCATAGTTGCAACGCTGTATATAAATGATGCTAAAAGTTTATTTCCTGCAATGCTCAAGATGTTTCTTTTGATCAGAGAAGCTTATTTCAGAACAAGCACAATATTCCTTTTCCAAATGAAATATACTTAGTCAATTATTAGTTTATCATTCCAGTATGTTATATAAAGCCAAGGTCTGCTTTAATGATATTATCCATGTAGATTATAATAGGAAAAGAATAATAGCATACTTTCTATACATCAAATTCTACAACTTCGGATCTGAGAAGAAATGCAAAGTAGAATTCTCATCCCTTATGATTGCTCTTGGTAACTCAATGCCAGCAGCAAATCCAGTAACAGTTACTCACCACATTCTATAATTGCTCATGGCTGACTTAATTCAGAAGTAGGGGGGGAAAAAAAAGACTGGTACACAAATCTGGAAAAATCCAGAATCCCACTAAAAGTAGAACTACTTTATTCAGGAGTTGATTTAGAAGATTCTCTCCACCCCCATGTTACTATTACTAACTATTTAAAACAAAAATAGGCATCTGAGGTAGTATGCAGGTTGGTGTGGTCTTTGTGAGTTTCCATCACAACATACTGTGGTTGGGGACAAAAAGTACAGGTAACAGTGCAGTCTATCAACCTCATCTTATAAGTACGTGACTATGTGGGTAGAGGGCTGCATCACTGGTTTTGATGAATATATGAATCTAAGATTAGATAATACAGAAGAGATTTATTCTAAAACAAAGTCAAGAAAACAATGGGATTAGAGAATGCTAAAAGGAGCTATTACTCTGCTCCAAAGTGTCTCCAACTAGAAACAATTGAAGAAGTGAGAAATTTTTGAAAAGGCAAGAGTTCGTTTTTTGAGTGTCCTTCTGGGGAACGAGGTTCTAAAACATTTGTTCATGTTGCTTTGATAAACCTTGTGTTATAACCAGATAACAATATACTCTATAGGTACTTTTTATTTAAAAAAATTTTAATAAAACAAAAAAAAAGTTAAAAAGAAATTCAAAATTCTAACATCAAAATTATTTGTAAGATGCTTGATAGAACCAACAAAGTCCATCTTTATTTGGAAAATCAACTCCCAGACTTCCAAGTCAACATGGTATTAATGAAAGCATCATCCATTATGTTGTCCCGGTATACCATCCAAGAAGACACAAAAGCAAGGAGTGGAGATGGGGAATACCATGTGGCCTGTCTTTTGAATCAGATCAAAGTGTATATTACAGCAGAGGGAGTAATGAGACAGGATTCACCCTCTTCTCTACCTCTGCTGATAGATAATTTAGGGACCAGAAAAACAGTAATTCAAAAGTACTCAAAAAATCATTTGTGTGTGATGAACGTAAAATCTCAAGCAAATCTAGTGTGTAAGTATAAAACGAAAGTCTCAAATCTTCATTTTCCTTTCCTGGTTCAGTACTGAACCAAGAGTTGATACAGTTGCTGACATTTATATTTGGTGAATTGTCTTTTTGTGGCCTTTGCCCATTTTTCTAATAGGGTATTGGCCTGTTTCTTATCGTAGGTACTCTTTTATACCAGGATAACACATTAATAATCTTTTCTTGACATAAGGTTACAAATATTTTTGCACTAATTAGCAATTATCTTTTAGTTTTGCTTATGTTTTTAATGCAGTCAAATTTTATGCAATGTTTTCCTTCTTGATTTTCTTGTCTTGATGTAATGCTTTACACTAAAGAGAGGTAAGCAAACGATCTGTTTTAAATATGGTCCGCAAGCTAAGAATGATTTTTCACATTTTTTAATTGCTGGGGGAAAAAAATCAAAAGAACACTACTTAACAATGTGAAAATTGTATGAAACTCAAATCCCAGTGTTCATAAATAATATCAAATACAGCTGCACTCCCTCATTTAGGATATCTATAGCTGGTTTCAATATTACAATGATAAGAATTGAGTGGCAATTTGTGTATGTGCTATATAAAGCTCAGCATATCTAAAACTCTTAACCATTTGAATTCTAATAATTAAAAACAAAAAATTAAATCTTCAAATTATAAATAAGAATGTTTTAAAGTATTCTACGGAAAGATTAAGCATTAATTCTGTGCTTTATAAATTCTATGTAAATTAGACAAAAAAATACTCAGATTGGCATACCCTGGTAGAGGAGCATTTAGGTCTTCTGCCTCCAGCATACTCCACATACATCCCAAGGATCCGGGTTCATGGCCCAGGGGAACAACCAAGATGAACAACTAAATAAAATAAGTGAAATTATTTCTTCCTCCTTTCTCTTCCTATCTGTCTGCTTCTGCTTGCCTTCATTCTTGCCTGCACTTTTCCTAAAATTTAAAAAAAAAAATTCAGATCTCTTCATTTTTGTTTAGCAACCTTGTTAATACTTAACTGAATCACTTAAATCTATTCTATAACATTCCCAACCCCTCTCTGTGACCTGGGATCATTTGGCACCAACCTTCCCAAAATGTATTATTAAAGAATCTCATGCTTTTAAAAGAAAGGCTCTGAACAGTGCTGATAACTGCCAAGAATGAGTTTACTGCTGGTTTCCATGACTGCATCAATCTGAGACCAGCATAAGAGAGAAAATGTATCCATGGAAACCAACTCTTTGCTTCCCTCAATTAAGAAAGGGAGTAGGAAAAAAAAAAGAGAAAGCCTCAGAAAATAATTCAACTTGTGTTGAATGTGCCCATTGCACATGATAATGATAGGCAAAAGTCCTGTCTCAGGCAAATTTGTGAGAAAGTTATGTGGTGCCTAGCGGAAAACCGCAAATTGGTTTTGCGGTCTATTTTATGATCTGTATACATATTTTTGTTTCAATCTTTAAAAGACATTCATAATGAAAGCTATACCAATAAGAACTTCATGAATAATGCCCAGGTGGAAACAGTATTTCATACTCCTCAATGTCCTTACTGGTGAATGTTAACCAGTTACCATCTGAATTCTTTATATACATCCTGTATTCTCCAAAAGTGCCCTTAGTTTTAGGTGCTACAAATTGTGAAATTTCAAAATAGAAAGTTATTCCAAATTTGGAAACAGATTAAATAGTTATGAAAATATCTATACTTTATAACATGCTATTATGTCCATTCATCTCAACTATATTTCTAAGGCAAGAGCGTCCTATGAAGTATATACGAACTTTAAAAACAATCTCCCTGGTTTTTTCTAAACCAGGACCCTTCTTTCCTGTTAGATATAAATATACTTCCTGTCATCAACAGCAATGGCTGGAACAACCCCTCTGTTCAAAAGAGCTAAAAATACATTATTGTACATATCCTCTATTCTGCTACCCACCCACTACTGCAAGAGAAATTGACAGAAAGAAACACAAAACTGTAAAATTCAGCTAAGAGCAGTGAGGAGACTGTAATTTTACTTTAATCTATGGTCAGCTGAATGATGTCCAAGGAGGTATTAAGCAGCTATTACAGGGTCAGAGTAAATTTTAATTTTTTTAATTTTGGAGAAGTTATGCCTAGTCACATTATATTTTACATTTCATTAATTCTTATGTGGGGATCAATGTCATTTAATGAAACCTCAGAAACAGAAATTCACGCAGAATGGAACTACATAGTGTGAAGACCATCTATATATAAAAATGGCTCATGGAGCTAGAGAGGGTGCTCAGCCAGCACTTTCAGTAGAACTGGGGCCAAGAAGCTGGTCCTCATGGTAGGAGATTGTTACCTAGGGGATGGAGCAAAAAACAATAAAGAGTGAGATTCACAATGTCACAGAAAGGGGGAAAAAAACAAGAAAAATTCCTGTGGTGTTGGAATGGAATTAGAGGTATTAATTGAAATCAGAGTTCTGAATATTTATAGGTGGATATGGATGCCTATTTTAGTTTATATGCATATGTATATTAATAAGAATATCATAAACCCTCTAACCTCAAACCCTAACATCTGTGGTTCACGTCTTGCCAAAGAGGGAACATTCCCATTTAATAAACCCCCACCACTATGGTAGTAAGGGCTCTCATCCATGCTTTCCCTGTGTTCCTTCTATCTTCTGACTAACCCTGGTGCTTCTGCCCCATGTGGTCCTGCATGGCATGGTGTACATACCTCCTGCTTCTGGGAATTATGAGTAATAAACTTTCTTCCTTAACTAAAGAGCTGATTTCCGAATGGAGACAAGATGTGCATGGAAAACCTTGTGCTCAATAGTAAGAAAATTAAGTGGTCAAAGAATGACGGGCATGAAATAAGGGCACAGGAGTCAGCTTGAAAAGGTTCCCATTGGCCAAATCTAGGACAATCAGAACACCAATATAAATAAAAAATGAATAAAATACGAAACCAGGATATGTTTAATTTTTTTAAAACAGGGGAAGAAACCTTTTCCTGTGGTGAAATGCCAAATGATGAATGCAGAAGTAATAATGACATTTTTTAAATTCACCATCTGGCAACCACTACAGCAATAACTGATTCAGGCACAAATCATCAATGGATGCTGAAACCAGTAGATGAAAATTTAATGAGAAGTGGGCTACTTACTTAGTCTCAAAGTACACCCCACAAAATATCTTTATGTATTTATTAATTATAAAATGCAAAATACTTTTGAACTAATTTAACAGTACAGAAATGTGTCAGGTACCATCACTTAACCAACTGATAAAATAGTGACGGTGTAAACTGACACATGCCTCCTTATATGCTGCAATAAGAATGCAACATCGCCTTGGTTGTATTCCTAATCAAAATGCAAAACCTAAATCTAGGTATAAGGAAACATCAGACTAACACAAACTGAGGAAGAGTCTATAAAGTAACTGGCCTACTCTTCAGAAAGATCAAAACCACCGAAAACAAGTAATGACTGAAGAACTAGTTCAGATCGAAGGAGACTAAAGAGACATGGCAACCTAGTATAAGGCATGGTTCTGAATGGGCTCTGAATCGGAAATGCAAGAGGAAAAGGAAAAAGTTTTTCTGATTTTCTTTTTTGGAGGGGCCAGTTGTTCTTTTGTTTTGTTTTCTTAGTGATAAACATCACTGGAAGATCAATGAAATTCTAGTGAATTAGATAGATGTATTATATCAATTTCATTTACTAGTTTTAACGGGCATGCTGTGGTTCCACAAGAGTGTGTCCTTGTTTTTAGGAAACACACACTGATAAAGAGGTAATAGCATTATGTCTGCAATTTATTTTTCAAATGATTTAAAAGCTATATAGATAGAAGGATAAAATGAGAAAGATGGTAAAATGACAAAATTTAACAATCGCAATGTGGAATCTGGATGAAGGATATAGTAGGTCAAACAGCAAATAAACATTAACAATCTCCAAAGAAACAAAATCAGATAGGCCATATCCTTTAACCACAATATCAATTCAAGAAGATAACTAGAAAAACTTCACATTTGTAAACTGGAAGACATGAATTAATAACCCATGGATCAATGAAGAAAAATCACAATAGAAACTGCTAAGAAAAATTCTAACCAAAATATTAATAATCTGACACCATAAATGTGTAAGATATAATATATACATCGTGATCAAATTATGCTTAATGTTAAAAAAGTAGTTGCCAGGAGTGAGGGGGAAGGAGAAATGGAAAGTTATTGTTTAAATGGTACAGAGTTTCAGTTGGGAATGATGAAAAAGTTCTGGAGATACACGGTGATGATGGTAAGGACACAATCATCTGAAGCATACCCCGGTGTAGTAGTGGTTAGGGCAGTCCACATACATCCCAAGGACCTGGGTTCACATCCTGGGGCTGGGGAAACAACTGAAATTAGTAACTAAATTTAAAAAATTAGGCAGATTACTGATATCATTCTATAGCTAAGATGAATAACTGGATATTTGAACTTTGACATTTTTTTCAGGCTAAACTCATTCCAGTCATGTTCTATTCACTTGTAGAAAAGGCTGGAGCCTGCTTTACCACTCATTTGTGGGTTACAACTCTTTTTCTGACAGCCATCTGGGTTCTGCCTATATAAAGATGGTATGATCTCCTATTCAAGGAGTGTTGACTTTAAAAAGACTTCATTTTCAAAGAAGATGAAAAACTGGATTTGTCATTAATTAAGCAACTGTACTCAAAATGTTAAAGCTTATTTTCTAACTCAACAAAATTCAATTCTGGGTAGCAGAGCCCACTGGACAACAGTGAGTAACACTTGGTGATTTGGTGTCGACTTATATATCTGAGGAATGGGGAAACTGCACATATGGGGAACCTACACATGAGTTTATTTTAATGTGTAATATCAAAGTTACTGCAATAAAAAAATGCAATTCTGAAAATGCTATATAGAAAATTTTCTCTCATTTGAGCATTTATGGATTCCCCTTAGAATGAATGAACTATAAGATCTACAACCAATCACTACTACAACATTTCTCAAATTTGAGGGATCTCTCTCTCTCTCTCCCTCCCTGTCTCTGTCTGTCTGTCTGTCTGTCTGTCTCTCTCTCTCTTTTTCTCTCTCTCCTTGAAAAGTACAGGCAGGAATGAAGGCAAGTGGCAGGCAGGCAGGCAGGCAAGAAGAGAGAGGAGGAAGAATTTTTTTTTAAAATTTAGTTGTTCACACTTGGCTCTTTCCCCCAGAACCCAGGACCTGAACCCAGGAGTGTACGCCTGCATCCTCCAGAGGCAAGTGACCTAACTGCTGCTCCACCAGGGCATGCCAACCAAATTCTTAATATACCTCCAATGCTAAGGTAAATATTTTTATTAATGAAGACACATAACATAAAACCATGCTATCCTATAGTGGCAGAACCAAAACAAATTAACAAATTATATATAAAAGATATTAAACAAATGAAATTCATTTGAATTAATGAATTTAAATACTATGGATATGGTATTGACTATTTTATTAGTTGTTTTCTCTTAGTTTGGCTTGCCTAAACATATATACCATATAATACCAATTCTCCCACCATTTTCCCATTCGAACAACTGTAGAAGTGTGCCCAGTATGCCCAGCACTACTTGACCCTCCATTGGTTCCACAAACTATTTATTTACAAATAAATGTATACCCAATGAGCCTAAACACACACGCAAACACAGGCACTGAAAACATGGCAATACTTAGTTATAAAGTAGGCTGTCATTTATTTACATGTTTATTATTTCAGATTACTGAAATTTCAAAGTCTAATAGATTCTCAGAGAAATTTCCCTTCAAAATATATCCAAGAACCCCCAACTTGAAAGACTGCACTAAAGTACAACTGTAGAGGTATTATTGAAAACATTAACCACCATATCATACAATACCTTTAAAGAGGAAAAAAACAAAACAAAACCCTAGAGCCAGATAAGGCTACATTTTTCACTACTGATGATTATATCTTGGAAGTCAAGTGAATCTCTTGGAACCTCTTTGCTTTGACTAATAGAACTTGAGAACTCAATATACAGTTTTCTTTCAATAATTGAATTCTGTACTAACACTCCTAGCTGCCTCTCTTTTACCATGAGACCATTACTTTACTTTTTTTTTTTTAAAGGAAAGGTGGAGGTAGGAATGAAGGCTAACAGAGACAGGAATGCAGGGAGAAGAGGAAGAAGCACTGTATTTTATTTAGTTGTTCATTCAGGTTATTCCCGTTAGCCCTGGAATGCAAACCTGGGACCTCAAGATGTATGTGGACTGTACCCAACACTTACTCCACCCGGGTACACCTATTATGACTTCTTTTATGAGTATATTTATATAAGTTGTATCTGTCCTTATTGGGGAGGTAATCAACGGGATTCAAAATACAAAAGAAAATACAATGAAACGAAAGTATTCCACCCAGCAAACATCAAGCTCCCCCAGAGGTAATAACTACAACTAACACTACAACTACTTACACTTATTATTAAGTATCTTTCTATAGGATTCCTAAACACACATTCTCTAAAAACAAACACATACATATATATTATGGTATCATATGTCAGTAAATTACTTTAAATTTCCCTTAGAATGAACTAGACCATAAGTACTTCCTTTATTGGTCCTAATATTTTAGAAGTGTGTTTTAGAATTAGCAATTTGGGGGATAAAAGAATCTTAGACAATCAAGTCCCTATCACTTAACAGATGAAACACAGATTGCCTAAAATCACATGACTAATTAGTGCCAGAAATAGAGTCGAACTCTACAAACTCCAAATCCCTTCTTTCATCCAAGGTATATTCAAATTTCTTTACATTTTCCATAGTCATCAGCTATTTGCCATAACACATAAATATGGAAGTGGGAAGTTCCCTTTGTAGATAGATCTCTTCTCAGGGGAATGAAACAGTGGTTATCTGCAATTAAGCTGTTTAGTCACCATCTGAATAAATACAGATTTGTCTACACCAAACACAATACACATATACCATCACTAACATTTGCTGTAATTTCCAAAAAAGAAAGTGGAAATTTTATGCAGACACACAACCCTTCACATCATCAAAAGAAAAGGCTTTAATCAATACCAGTCATCAACAAATGTCTTTCTGTTTACTACATGCCTGGAAGTGCATTCGCCGTTCAACAAAAATGTACTGAGTTGCTATAGGGTGAATAAGACAAGCTTCTCAATAAACAATTGTCCTCAATAAACTACGAGAATATTAGAAATAAAAATAAATAATTAAAATACCAGTATTACAGCTGTTATACCAATCTTTTTTTTTTTTTTAAGAGGAAGCAAGCAGGCAGAAATGAAGGTAAGTAAGCAGGCAGGCAGAGAGAAGAGCGAGAAGCATTTAGTTAGTATGTAGTTGTTCATGTTGGTTGTTCTGCCCACTTCCACCCCCATGTTGTAAAACCAGGGCCTTTAGCTTTATGTAGACTGCACAGACGCAGATTTAAGGTCTGAACCACCAGGGCACACCTGTTATAGCAATCTTAGGAAGAAAAAGCAATTCCTGGGAAAATGCAGGAGACTTCACTGAAAGGATGATACTTCAGTTGGGTCTAATACTATAATTACTTTAGCTTTTGCTTAATGATTCAACTTCAAAGAGAAAGATATATTGAAACATATATTTTGTCTTTGGCAGTCACAGCAAAATTCCCAAACTGGTGGCAGAGTGTTAACAAATTGAATTTTAACTCCTTTAGATAAACATGGAACTTCCAGTGGGGTACAGTTTCCAAGATATCTACTGTTTTTATTGATACCGTCTGCTTGGCCTCCAAAGACACTGACATTTTCAAACCCTGACTAAATGTCAAAGAAAAGAAGAGGGGAGAAGGAAAGAAAACAACAACCTTTAAAACCTTAAGTTTTGGTGCACAACCCTTCACATCATCAAAAGAAAAGGCTTTAATCAATGCCAGTCATCAACAAATGTCTTTCTGTTTACTACATGCCTGGAAGTGCATTTGCCGTTCAACACAAATGTACTGAGTTCCTCATAGGGTGAATAAGATAAGCTTCTCAATAAACAGTTGTCCTCAACAAACTATGAGAATATTAGAAATAAAACTAAGTAATTAAAATACTAATATTATAGTTGTTATACCAATCTTTTTTTTGTTAAAGTCTGGGGCTCCATATGGTATAGTTCACATAAAACAGAAGGACAGGAGAGACAGGGAACAATTAGCGTGAACTAAACAGAAGGATAAACAATTTTTTCTCCTGACTGCCCTTCTGCCTTCTTGCCTTCATTCCACCTTCCTTCCTTTAAATAAATAATTCTTACCAAAAAAAGTAAGTTTTGAGATATAGGGGCTTAAAATATTTTGTATGAATGTATTTTCCTGTTGAAAATCAGAAAATAAAACCTACAAAACTAGAAGATAAACAGGAAAAAGCAGAATATATTTTAAAAAAACAACAACACACAAAACCAGCTTTAGGTGCACCCTGGTGACTTAGTCGTTAAGTCCTCTGCCTCTGCCCAGCATACTCCAAATACTTCCCAAGGACACAACCCCGGGTTAAGAGGAAAATCAAGATAAACAATTAAATAAAACAAGTAAATAAATAAATGTTTCTTCTTCCTCTCTCTTCCTGCCTCCCTGCCTTCATTCCTATCTGTATCTTTCCTTTAAAAAACAAAAACAAAACCCCAGCTTTATGCTGAGTGAGGTTAGTCTCACTAAACTTAGAGCTAAATGAACTCACCTGCTGCCAAACCATCTCAAAGTGCAAGTAATATGAATCTGTTCTTCAGTAAAATGACCTATTAGTACACATTTTGGATCATCAGGATCCTTCAAAAACCACTAATCCACATATGCCAATGTGTGAATTATTATACAACAGAAATGATTTGATGGAAATAAACACAGGATCTACACTTAGATCAGACCTGGGGCTATCAATAAGGTAATGTTGACTAGAAGAGCTGATCCCCAGCTAAGAAATCACAATGCAGGTGGAGGAGATGGGTAGTTCAGTCAGAGGCAGAGGGCTTGAAAGAACATGGCACAGTCCAGAGGCAGTGGGAAGAGGGGTGTAAGGCCAGAATGGTTAGAAGTCAGATGAGAAAGCTTGCTCAGATAAGGAATATGGATTTTCAACAGGTGAGTGCTGTCATTAGAGAAGTAAGAAAGATCACTCCAGGCAACAATGTGGTAAATGACCTTGAAGAAGGAAGTAATGATTAGATAACTTCGGCAGGCTCTAAGTTAAAAAAACAAAAACAAAAAACTAACCAAGGGACAAAAGATAAGGTGTAATATAAGCAAATATGAGAAATAAAGAGGTATGGTAAAATAGACTGTTCCTACCAGTTGAACGCATCATCATTCAAGTCTCTGGTTTGGGTTACTGAGTTCTAAGATTCATCAAGATCGAGAGTATAAAAACAATACATTTAAAGGAAAAACAATACATTTAAAGGAAAATCAATGAGGTCAATTCTGGGCCTATTCCAAGTGCCTGGGAAACAGCATAATGGAGACTACGACTAAGGTTGCTGGCTGTCATTAATGTCTGTACTTAGGATACATTTTCTCTAATTAATAAGGAGTTGGAAGCTGAAACCACGGGAAGAGAGACGTGAACTTCCAGAATGAATGTGTAGAACAGAACACAAGAAGATGGAGGATAGAATCTTCTTAAGTAAAAGAATGGTCAGAAAAGGGACCTAAGAGAAATGAGGAGGGTCACAGAAGAGACTATGTCACAAACTCCCGGAAAGACAGTTCAGGGAGTAAAAGCTAGACAGTTTATGACTTTTACTAAATTCTTCTCCATCTCTTTCCCCTCTCCTATTCATTCCACATTTCCCCATTAAAACCAGGAAAATAAAGTGATTCTATGATAATTCATATAGCTACCCTATATTCCAAACAACTACAAGGGAGGAAAGACAGATATAACTGATACTACAATACTAAATTTTTACTATGCAGAAAGATCTTTGCTAAGTACCTGACAAGCACAATCTAATCTTTAAACATATGCAGTAAGAGTGTTATTGTTGAGTTCATTTACTAGGTAAGGAAACTGAATCTCAGAAAGCTTTTCAGTACTTTAACCAACTTCACAAAGTATGGCAAGCACGGCATATAAATGCTAGTCATAGCCAACTCCCCAAGTTAAAATAACTGTAGGACCTGGCAAAACACATGAAATACAAATCTAATCTGACTTGGGAAAAAATGTTTTGATTAAGAGGTTAAACTGAAAAAAAAAAAAAAAGTACAGATATGAATTCCCCCATTAAAGGCTAATTCTTGACTCTAATATAAAGAAAGGCACCTCTTGAGTTGAACGATCATGGAAAAGTTTAGTTCTCTTTCCTCGGTCTTAAACTTTTGACTAATAAATAACTCTTGTAGCCCTGTATTTTCAATCTGCTAACTTTGGTTCTGCTCGTGTCCTCCTTCATCAGAGGACATTACAAGTCTGGAAGAAAAGATGTGAGCATTAAGATGAGGTATAACAAAACCCACGATAGTAGTACTTTTTAGTTAGGTTTAGGATTTTTTTAAACATTGTTAATTCAAACTCAGCTAATGAACCTTAAGCTAATAAGCCTTAAGAGAATCTGTTTTATTTCATTTATAAATTTAATAGTATTGCTCAATACTCATTGAAATTCTACTTATTAAGGTGGTAATGGATCTGTCAAGGACTGGTTGTGTTCAACAAACTGAATATATAAATGTATTCTAAATATCTAAGGAAATTTAATTCACTGACAAAGGAGTATGAAGGAATTAACCTTGATTAAAAGAAAAATGAAAATTTTTGTCCTTATTTCTATTCAAAGATTACAATGCTTATAAGTACTACAATGAATCTAAAGGAAAACTAGGATTTTAATTTACCACTTAAATAAACTGAATATTAATTTGAAACACACAAAATTTAAGTAGTTCTTTCTGTGCACAAAAGCCCCACACAGACATTAAATTCATAGTTAACAGACAACTGAGCTGTTTAACCACTATTTACTCTATAACAGTTTTGTTCAAAGCAGAACCTTTGAAAAATAAGTGAATTAAATTAAGTGTGAATCATTTAAGCAATTTTTCCCACTAACCCCGGAGAAACAGAACTGAACTCCATATAGACCTCCACCCAAAGAACAATACATCTCAATCTGCTTTTGATCAACAAAAAGCTCTTATACCTTCTTTTACTGTTAGTTGAAATATCAAGCTTAAATAACGTTTAAGACAGGAAGTAAGAAGCATTTTAATTTATTTTTAACTTCTCCCCCAATACAAACCCAGATCCTACACTGTCTACACCCTAGCTGTCTCAGTCGCCTGAGCCACAAGGGCATGAAAATAGCTTATATTACATGGGTATGTAATATTCTGCAAGGTTTCTTTTTCCTTTTTTAAGGAACATGGAAGAGAGAAGGAAGCAGCATCTTTGTATTTTATTTGAGTTCTTCAAAATATAAAATCGCAAACCTGGGTCCTTCCTTGGGCTTTACATGGTCCACAAGCCATTGTCTCAGTGGCCAGAGTCACAAGGGTGCGCCCCAGGATGGTTTCGTAAGTATCATATTACCTACCTAGAGCTGTCTCTAAAGAGGGGAACTTGGAAGATGGGGAGAGAGAATTACTTTTTATTAGTGCTATCTAAATATTTAAATATTTTAACATATACACACATATTCATATATAGCTAAATATTTTAATATACATACATAGTTCAAAGACATGGTTTTAAATGAAGCAAAATTTAAAAATGCACTTACTGAAAACATAAAACCAGGTGCTTTATTTTCCTTTTGTTTTTTAAAGAAAAAGCTTTCTCAAACTTACCTCCTCTGCACCATAATCAGCCATTATGGAGAATCACTGTCTTTGAGCCAACTATGCCAACAGCATTATTGTTAACTGGGTATGAATTTCAGAAAGGAAAAAGATCTTCTCTGACTTCTACCAACTAGGAGCGAGATCCTAGGCCAGGCTAGCATCTCTTATTCCAGAGAAACACCAGCTGGAGTTCCTATGAATTCAGCCCCTGTTAACAAAGTTAGCAGAGCACTGGAACTACAGAGTACTGGAAAGCAGCTGTCTCACAGAGAGAGAGAGCAGAGAGAGGCACTGATTCAAGTACTGGTTTCACTCCATGAATGGTGGGTAAAACATTCACATCACTGAGGCATGGAAGGACCAACAGGAGAACAGCAGCATTCCTGTAAAAGCTCTGTGCCCATCCCAGTTCTTTTTAAAAGACCAGTAGAAACCCTGGAGCTGTTGTTGCACATTGCTCTGGTCACAGTACTGCTGATACATTAATGGAAGACATTCTCTTTATTAATAGGTAGTATCAATGCACTTATAATATTATATTAAGTCACCTGTCAACCAATGTCGGAAAAATAATTGCTGGTTAAGCTACTTGTCAATCAATATTTGAAAACTACTTACACAATTCAAAGCAGTGAAGTTTCAACTTCTACACACAAAAGCTTAGTTCACTAACAACCATCTTTTCTCTACACTAATGCTTCTACTGCTTAAATCATTATTGATCCATACATCTCCATCCTCTCTCCATCCCCATCACTTACCCACCCCTTACGCCAAAATAATCCAGAATATCACCAACCCTGTCCAATTCTGCTCTAATCACCAAGTTAGTCTCTTTGCTCTGTCTCATCCTTTCTCCACAGTAGTGACAAACCTTTGGACTGTGCACTGATCAATCAATCAATAAAGGCATACATCCCCAACACATGTTCGCCTATAAATGACAAAGGTACATATGGATACAACAAAACATTCATTTTCAAATTAAATAATGATATAACCAGAAAAAAAACATTACTGCAATCACTAAAATATTTAGCGTATTTTTAAACTGTTTTAATGTGATCAACAGGTTCAAATATTTCTCACTATGATGACTAAAAATTTCATTTTAATACTTTGTGATATGGCAGTCTAAAAGTCTGGCTTCAGGTCAATACTTGTTTAAATGGCTATTAAAGAAATATAATCCAAAAGGATTATGTGATTGTGAGATTTATGACTTTTTTTTCACCCCATCTAATTACACAAACATTTTCCTTTAAACTTGGCTAAAAAACTTGTCCATCATCCCCGATTCAACAATTACTCTTAAAAAATTCTGGCCTACCCTGGTGGCTAAAATTTTAAGCCTGCACCTGGCTAACAGTCCACATACAGCCCAAGGACCCAAGTTTGCAGCCTGGGTCAGGGGGAACAACTAAAATGGACAAATAAATAAATAAAAATGTTCCTTCCTCCTCTTTCTTCTTCCCTACCTGCTTCCTGCCTGCCTTCATCCTGCTTTCAGAAAAAAAAGTCATCAAATTGGATTTAAAAAGCTGTGGTATATATACACAGAGGAATACTACTCAACTATAAAAAAATTAAAAAGCTGAAATCTTGCCATTTGGTACACATAGATGGAACTTGAGTGGGATTATACTAAGTGAAAAAAGTCAGAAAGAGAAAGACAAACATGGAATAATTTCATATTCCAATCATATGTGGAATATAAAGAAGCAAAGCACGTACAAAAAAACAAACCCTTGGATTCTGATAATAGACCTAAGGTTACCAGAGGGTACAAGGAGGGGGTTTAACAGACAGTGGTGGAGGATTATTAGAACTTTGGTGGTGGGAGTGGTGATATCATACATTTGATAGACTCCTAAGTTTTATTTATAAAGTTCTGTAAATCAATGTTACCTCAATTAAAATGCAACTAATCTGATATTACTTTTTTTATTTCCAAAAGATTTGAAATCTACTAAAACTATTCACTTGGAAATTTTCTCTTTTAAATTTTTTCTCTGTGGATTTAAGAGAACTCTGTAATAAACTCTGATACACCTATTACTCAGCTTTAATAATTATCTATATATAGTAAATCCTGTCTCATTTACAGCCCTACAGACAATTATTTTAAAACAAATCCCAGATATAACATTTCCTCTCTAAGAGAAACAAATCTTTCCTTTTAATGTAACTATGATACTGTAAGATCTAAAGATTAAAATAACTGGGTGACCGCTGGTGGTATAGTCTGCCTCTGACCAGAACAAACCACATATATCCCAAGGACCCAGATTCATATCCTGGGATCAGGGGGTCAACCAAGATGAACAACTAAATAAATGTTTCCTCCTCCCCTCTCTTCCTGCTGTCTACTTGCCTTCATTCCTGCCTACATCTTCCCTTTAAAAAAAAAAACAAAAGAAGATGTGCCCTTTTAGAGCAGCAGTTGGGTCAATCGCCTCCGAAGGAGTCCATGCCACATACCCCTGGGTTCCAGTCCCAGGTCCAGGGGGGAAACAACCAGTGTGAACAACTAAATAAAAACAAAATAAAATGCTTCCTCCCTTCTCTCTTCCAGTCTGCCTGCCTACTCGCCTCCATTCCTGCCTGCACCTTTCCTTTAAAAAAAAGCAAAGACAAAAACAAAAAAACAAAAGTTGAATTAAGTGTTTAGGCATCCCTAGTGGAGCAGTGGTTAGGATAATTGCCTTCAAAAGACACAGGTCACATACCACTCAGTTCTAGTCCCAGGTCCGGGAGAAAAAAAATCAATGTGAATAACTAATAAAATAAATGCTTCTTCCTTCTCTCAAAAAAAGAAATAAACTTTAAGTCACCTAAAGGTGGTATTCAAATTACTCCCAATGGTCTCATAAACATCTTTTTACAACTGGTTCATATGTAACAGGACCTAAACAAGGTCTACAATTACATTTAGATAGTATGTGGCAAATTTCTTTCCAATCTGTAACAGTTTCTCTACCTTTTTTCTTGCCACTTACTTCAAGTAACTAGGATGGTTTGTCCTAAAGAATCTCACATCCTAAATTTTCTAGTTACATTCTGTAAATTGATTCTTTAGGTCTAGAAGTTTAATCAAAGTCAAGTTTGATTTGATGGGGGGGCAAGAATATTTTATGAATGGTGCTACAGTTTTCCTACAGTATATATCAGGGGAGGTTTGGAAACATCTATTTTAGAGATATTATGACTGATGAGAAGATTGACAGCCTGATTCTTCTATTATAGAGTTCCCAAATGTTTGTGGTTTTGCTTTTGCTTTTTGTTTTTGCTGTTGTTGTTTTAAAAGAAAGGTGCAAGGCAAGTAGGCAGGCAGGAAGAGAGCGGGGGAAGACTTTTTTACATTTATTTAGTTGTTCATCCTGGTTGCTAGCCATGGCCTTGGGTCTGAACCAGGGACCTTAGGTTCAATGTACAATGCCCTGTACTAAACCACTAGACCACCAGGGCACGCCTACCTAATGCTTTTAAGAGCCACTGATAACCAAAGCAGAGGTCCTTTCAATCATCTGGAAATGTTTTTAGAACTACAATTGGAGATTTTTATCAGGTAACAAGTTTACATTTCCAAGTGTTTTTATGTGTAAACTTATGAGTTTTTTAATCAGTGCAACAAAATCATAATGAGATCATGAGTCATTATGAAAACGTAAATCAAAATCACAATAAGATACCACTTTACACCCACTAAGACAGTTATAATAAAAAAAGACAAGAAAATAAAGTGTTGATGAGGATATGGAGAAACTGGAACCCTTATACATTACAGTTGGGAATATAGAATGGTGCGGTTGCTTTGAGAAAGTTTGGCAACTTCTCTAAAGTTAAACCGAGTTATTATCATTTAACGCAGTCTTACCAAGAGAAATGAAAACATATGCCCATACAAAAATTTGTACATGAACATTCAGAGCAGCATTTTTCTTTTCTTTTAAAGGAAAGGTACAGGCAGGAATGAAGGCAAGCAGAGACAGGCAGGCAAGAAAAGAGAGGAAGACACATTTTACTTTATTTAGCTGCTCATCTTGGTTGTTCCTGCTGGCCCCAGGACATGAACCCAGGACGTTGGGTGTCTGTGGACTGCGCTCAACCACTACTCCACCATGGCATGCCAGCAGCATTATTCTTAATAGGCAAAAAGCAAAAACAACACTAATGTGGAATGGATGAATGAATAAACAAAAATAATATATCCATATAATAATGAATTATAAAAAGGAATGAAGTAGTGACATATGCTACAACACGGATGAACTCCAACACACTACACTAAGCAAAAGAAGTCAAGTCACAAAAGCCACATATCATATGACTGCATGTACAGGAAATAGCCAGAATAGGCAAATACATACATAAAGATTAGTGGTTGCCAGAGGCTAGAGGGAGAGTGGGATGGGGAGTGAACCTAAAAGGTACAGGCTTTCTTCTTGGGACGATGAAAAAGTTGCAAAACTAAATAGTGATGATGGTTGCATTACTCCATAATTATATTAAAATTCGCTTAATTGAATATTTTTAAAGGGTGAATGATACAATACGTAACTTATCTCTCAATAAAGCTTACTATTTTTTAAAATTATGAATGAAATGTTAGCACATTTCTAAGAAATGTTCAGTTAATATAACACCTTTACTTGGAAAGCTAGATTAAGGATATTAATTTTCAAATATTTTCTAGATAGCCACTTACCACAGAAAAGTCGACAATTTTCTTTAAGAGAAAAATGCATAACATCAACAATTCTACCACGAGATAACCAAAATAATAACATACCTCAATAGGTTGCCCATGAAGAGGCAGTGAATAAATTTCATCCTTTAACAGTCAAAACAGCTGTTCTGTCAGTGGTTTATGCTTAGATACTTATGCTACACAGCAGTGTTATTAGGGCAGTCCTTACTATTAAGAATGTCTTCTCCAGTACAACTTTCCTCCAGGAGTTCACAAAAGTGACTTTTCTTCAATGCAATTATTAAAAGAGAATCTAGCAAATACTATGACATGCTAAAAGCTTCTATAGTTTTATATACAAACCTCCCACACTGCAAGATCTCTTCTAATATTGTCTGTTCAAATCTTCAGCAATGTTTTCTAGGCATCTTCCAAGAGTATTTGCTGACAAAGCAATGCATTTTGGTTTCTTGAACTATTTTCCAGGTACAGTAAGTCTTTTTTCAAAAAGCAGGCATGGAGGAGGGGAGTCTTCAGAAGCAGGCTTGTTGAACTTCCCTAACACCCCCAAGACATCCTTTTCTTCCCCCTCGATCACATCTGTAATTACTGTAAGGTGATTAATGTGTTTACTGCACTTGGTCTTAACTGTCAAAAGGACAGACATCATCACATCCATGTTACTCTGAGTTACCCTCAGCTTCTGGCACATCATCTGGTATTTTCAACAGAACAAAAGACAATGGTATGTGCCTTTTTGTGTTATATGAGAACAAGAAACCTGAAAATATATGTTTAATACTAGTTGTATTACTATATAAAATACTAGTAATACTATGTAAAATACTATTTTAATTACTAAACTAGTAAAATTTGTACAGCATCTGATTGGACTATGACATTAAACATCACTAGGAGAAAAAAAATGTAGAGATTTTCTTTATGCGCCAGTTGCTTAGTTTTCAAATATTTTGTTATTAGTGATAGCCTCATTTCTTATTATTTACTATTACAAGCTTCTACATGCACTTAAAGCAAGATTCCTATTTAAGTGCTCTAGTGGAGCAGAGGTTAGGTCAATCGCCTCCAAAGGAGCAAGCCACGTACCTCTGGGTTCAAATCCTGGGTTGGGAAACAACTAAATTAAAATAAAATAAAGATGCTTCCTCCTCCTCTCTCTTCCTGCCTGCCTAACTACTGGCCTTCATTTCTGCTTACACCTTTCCTTTAAAAAAAAAAAAAAAAAAAGATTCCTATTAATAACATGATATAAATCCATGTTTCAAATAAGCTTTTTAAAATATTTTCCAATGTAATGAGAGCTAACTTATTTAATATCATTTAATAGTTCACCAAAAAGTTCATAATAGGAATTGGACTATGCTCACCTGCCATTTTGTGTATTTATACTTGCAAACAATTTTCTTCAATTACTGGTTTATTTGCAGGAATCATTTTAAGCCCTTTGTCCATTTTGTGAAGGTTGGGTTAATAAAAACCGGATAATATAAACTGCTTATCAGTAGCTGCAAAACAATGAAAGCAAATATATGAACAAGTCTGCTGTGAGCAAGCTGTGAACTACTCTCAGCAGAACGCTTCTTCCTTCAGGGAGGAAGAATTTTGGGTGCAAAATTTCACAGTTAACACTGTTTAACCTACAGACCCCGAAGCCAGTGACAATCCCTGAATTTACTATTTTATCATTTTTAAGTCAAAATAGAAGAAGTTCTAAGATGTCCTTCTAGCATCCCAGGGAATCATTTCATCCACTTCACTTTGAAAATTACTGTTGTGGGTTGCAGCCACAGTGAACTTTCTATAACTGCAAATCAGATCAGTTCACTTTCCTTCGAATCCTTCAGTTTCTTAACTCTGCCTTCAGAACAGTCTAAACTACTTACATGTCATATAGGGCTCTCAATTCTGACCTCTGCCTGTCTGTATTCCAGTAGTGCTCCAGCTGCACATTAGAATCACCCGGGGAGTTAAAATATATATTCATTTTTATGCCCCATCCCAGGTCAATTAAATCAAAATACCTGGGGGTGGTTTATTTGCATCTCTGATTTTTCAAAGTTCCCCACATCAATCTAAAATGCAATCACTGGTGTGCCTTGGTTTAGTGGATAAGGCCACTGGACGCAATTCACATACATCCCATCTTTATGCTCCAGACCTGGGGCAAGGGGGAACAACCAGAATGAACAACTAAATGAAATGAGTAAAATGCTTCTTCCTCCTCTCTCTGCCTGCCTGCGTCTGCTCGCCTTCACTCCTGCCTGTGCCTTTCCTTTAAAAGAAAAATGCAATCCCCGATTCACCATGGCCAGTCAGCTTTTGGTGCTCACCAAGTTGCAATCAGACCTTGCTACTCCATCTGTCTCACCAGGGAGCTGGTTAGCAATGCAGAAGTCCAAGTCTCACCCCAAACTACTGAATCAGGACTCGGCATCTTAACAAGCTCCCCAGATGGCTTATGTGAACAGTCAAGCTAGAGAAGCACAGCTCTAAGGAACCAAACCCTTTCCTAGTTCAGGGCCTTTCTAAGTGTTGTTTAACTGAAAATGTTACTTAACTACTGAACTTCTCTGGTCCTCCAACACATCCTATTCATCTCCTTTGATCATATCTGTAATCACTACAAAGTGATTAATGACTGTCTAACGCACTAGTTCTGAAGTGTCAGAAGGACAGACATCACATCCATGTTACTCTGGGGTATCCCTAGGTTCTGGCACAACATCTGGCATTTTCAAATGAACAGCTTCTAGTCTTATACTTGATACTAAAATTATCTTATCTTAAATTTCCACACTATTTCTTTCCCATCAGCCGTAGCTTCCTTCAAAAGATAGTTGGCTTAGTTATATAAATTGTGGACATACATCACAGCACTATACTTACATCAAAATCGAAATGAGTCACTTGTCTCTTTTTCTAAAGAAATGTAAATATGAGGTGCACACGTGTGGCTCAGGCGGCTGACCACATAAAACCCAAAGACCCAGGTTTATGACCTGGAGCTTGGGTGAAAAAACAAAAATAAATAATAAGCTTCTCCTTTCTCTCCCTTCCTTCATCGAATTAAAAAAAAAAAAAAAAAAGTAAACTAAACAGAATTCAAAATTCTATTACATTTCTTTTAAATTAATAAAATCGGACTGTTAGATTTATTTGTAATAGCATTACTGGATTGTTAGGAAACAGGGTCACATAAATTGCTGATGGTACTGTAAACTAGTTTAAACTTTCCAGATAGCAATTCTGATACCTAAACTGTATCCTGACTCAATGAGTTCAATTTAGAGAGTAAGAGTTTAAGAAAATAATCCAAAAGAAGTATTTGAACAAGGGTTCTCAGAAGTACCATTTACAATATAAAAAGGAGAAAAAAGAAAAAAATTTAAAAGATGCATAAACTATAGTTAATGCACAGAACACTAGCCCATGACTTAAATAAATAAATATGTAAGCATAAATTTCATACTATTCAATACAAAAATCATGTTTCGTAGGTACTGATTAAAACTACAAAAACATGTCTGTACACTGACACAAATGGATATGAATTTAGAGCAAAGTAAATGCAGTTTTACATTTAATGAATTCTCTTTTCTATAGAGACTATATTAAAGCAAAATTTAATGTTGGGTTACTTGTGAGTTTGTTGCTCAGTTTTATATAGTATTACAGCTATTTTTGTTGTATTCAGAATCACTAAAAATATTTCTGTAGTTTTGGCATTTGGGAATATTTACTAGTTATAAGACAAAATTCTATATTTGGGCTTCTTCCTGCTTATAACAAACTTCACCTATATCTCATTTTTTCCAAAGGAAGGTAGAGAACAATAAAGCAACAACGTCTACAAATCAACTGAGCACCTCCAATAAAAGGTGCTGGGCAAATACAAATATCAGGGCTCCTTAAAAAACAATCACCATCCACACTGTCTTGCACAAATCACACTATCCTTCTGAGCCTCACTGTGTCCCTCTGTAAATTGAAAGAAATAGCCTAGAACCACATGGAGGGAGATTAGGTGGGGGAAAATAGGCATAAAATAGTGTAAAAAGCATCCCATGTGATCCTATATATGGTGATCAAGATCAAGTGAGCTGAATTCACATTTTATAGGAGAGGATGCGTTAGTACAACCTCCTAGAAGAGGTGGTGACTTGCTACATATCTGAAAACTTTTAAATACAGGCATATCCTTTGAGGCAGTTAATTACACTTCTAGAAATATACTGCTCAGATAATTTCAAACACAAGCATATAACAAAGTATGTACAAGGGCACTCATTGTAACTTTGTAACAGAAAAACCTGGAAAAAACATAAATGTTTAATCAGAAGACGTTACAAATTATGGTGAACTCAGTAAGTTAAAAGAATGTCAATTTAAAAAGTGAACAGCTTTATATGCACTATATGGGATGATCTTAATATACTAACTAAAAAAAGCAGATATGTATGAAAGTGTAGGTAGGCACACATTTATAAAGGCACAGTGTCTATGTAAGTTCGCAGAAACTAGAAACTTCAGCAATCTCTGTGGAGGAGGTCAGGGTTAAGAGGGAAACTTATTTTTCTCTATGCACCCTTTTACACAGTTGGATTTTTTTCCATATGTATTTATTATCTTTTCCTGAAACTGAGCAGGATTCTAAGTCTCCCTCTATATATAAAGGGCTGTGATTTTACATGCATGGGGCCTAGCCACTGCCTCCTAAATTGCAGGGATATCAGCATCTGGCCCAATGCCCCAAATGACTTTTTCAAAGCTCAATCATCCCGAGCCCATGACCTTTCTTAATATCCTCCAGTGGGTGCACCCTGGTAGAATAGGGGTTGTCCACCTTCATCCCAAGTCCTGGGTTCATATCCCAGGACTGGTGGAAACAACCAAGATGAACAACTAAAAATAAAATAAAGTGCTTCTCCTCTCTTTCTGCCTACCTGTCTGCCTCTCCTTGCCTTCATTCCTGCCTATATCTTTCCCTAAAAAAAGAAAGAAAGAAATTAAAATAAAATCCTCCAGGGGCTCTCCAAAGCCCAACTCTCACACTGCACAGACAGCCCTTTGAACTTACCTAAATCTCATCTCCCATCCTTCTTCCCTCTACCCAATCCAACTGTGTTTAACCTCTCCCTGTTCCCAAGGACAGTGGGTTCCTGACACAATCAAGCCTGTTTGCAATGTTCCCTTATTTCTATATCCTGTCCACCACGCAAACTCCTACACATCCATCATGACCCAAAGGATTCCAGGAAAGCTTTCTCAGACCACCTAGGGAGGGAATGCTCTCTTTACAGCCTGGCAGATGCTCTGGAATTAGACAGCCAGAATTTAAGTTCTCACTATTCCCTCATCTGCTCACTGTGTGGCAGCAGTTTCCACCCAGTGAAATAAGAATAAACCCTATACGGCAATTGAAAGGATTCAGTAATATAATTTATGGAAAACATTTACTACATAGCTTACCATGATGCAAAAAAACAAGCTATTTTATGATTACAATCTCATAGCACCTGTAATGCACATATTTATGTCCACCTTTCCTCCATTAGCCTGGAGCTCCTCAAAGGCAAAAACGGGACTTCCTCACTTTTATTTTGATCCCAAGCATCTGGCAAATGGAAGATACCTGGTGTACTTAAGTCGGAGGATTGGCTTTTCTGGTTCTGAATTTCACCCAGATGGCCAATGAGTGATTAAAGGATACCCAGAAAACAGTCTCTTGGATCCCACCATGCCTAAGAGGACACATACTAACACTTTAGGCAGGCAGAGGTGAAGAGAGACTATGGGGCTTTAGGTCTTTCAGAGACAGTCAAGCAGACTGGAGGCAAGTGGGAGGAGACATGCCAGTTCCTGCCAGCTGACTACTTGCGGCAACTGGACAGAATAGACATGGGGAGATAAGAAATCAGATGTAAGAAGTCCTAGGCGTGCACTCTAAGTAGGACTTCAGGAGACACAGGAAAGATTATCCTGGGAAATGGGAACCTGGAAGTAAACAGAGCCAAGACAAGAAGAGAAAGAGATGGGAAAGGACCTCCCATACAACTGAGAGAATTCTCTCAGCATGGGAGATCAAAAGGTGAACAAGACACAGTTCCTGCCCTCAAGAGAGAAGAGCTTTAAAGGAAGAGGTAGATAGAGCATGGCAGGTAAAAGTGGAGAGAAAAGAGGATCATCACACAAGCCAATGCATCAAAATATGTAAAGAGGCAATCAAGCAGCTCTGAAAAACTGGGGAGAATTGAAAGATTAAACTAAAAGTAAGTTGAGGCAAGATTGTCAAGAGCGTTGTAGGACCTGAGACCACATTTTGGTTTTCATTCATCCCATGGGAAAAGGAGAGGGAGGGAATTTTTAAGTAAACAAATGACAGCATCAGATCTGTGTTTTTAAGGAGTGGCCAGGCAGGAAGATGTTCTCCCATCTTCCACCATCAGTCCTCTTCTCACCCACCATCTTCTGGTTCTAGAGCTGCCTTAGCAGCAAGCAGGTGGCAAGAGAAGAGATCAGCAGGGAATATGACTGGTTCTGGAGCAGGAATCCCTTTCCTGGGCGGGCAAAGGCTCCTGAAGGTATTCACTCTTTCTACAGAGGTTTTGAACATTCCTCTCTTCCTGTCTTATAAATTCGTCACTGACCTCAAAAACATCTTCAACAAGGGGCTCAGGTTTGCCGCTTTTATTTTTGGGGAATAACATTTTCCAAAAACACGTTCTCCTTATTTTACTGACCAAAAGTGAAAAAGGAGATCTGCATCCCCAGTCGGCTCATTTTGAATTCTAGGCAGCTTTGAGCCTCTCTCCCCCTTCTTTAGCAGCCTCAACAGTTGGGAGTAGGCGGAAAAGAGAGGGGCCAGAGGGGGTCTAAAGGAAAGAACACTTGACCGCTCGAAGAGCAAATTTTCTCATGCCAAGAGTTGTCCTCTTTTTTTTCCCCACTGAAAGGGCCCGAGCAAATTCTGTCCTCACTATTCCAAGTTTCTTCTTCCAGAACGAACTGCGGCAGCGCCCCGGCCCGGCCCCAGGAGGACGCACGCAAAGTTCCCGGGCAGTGCTGCGGGTGGGCGCCCGGTCCCGCACGTTTCCGGGGAGCCCCCCACCGCACAACAGCGCAGAGACGTGGGCTCCGACTGGAGACGCCCGGTGGAGCAGACCCGGAAAGCGGGGTCGGGGCTCCGGCCCGGCACTCCTCCCGCCGCGCCCGGCAGCCGGCAGCCGCCCCCGCTTCCAGAGCCCACCGGGCGGTGGCAGCCGCCGACACTCACCGAGTCCGGCGTTGGGCGGGACCGCGGGGGACGCGGACGGCGGCCCCGCCTCGGTTTTGCGGCGGCGTCTCGGCCCGCCGCACGCCCTCAGGGCCGCCGCCCGGCCCACGGCTCAGAGCCCCGTGGCGGCGGCGGTGGCCTCGCCTCCATGGCGAGGGAAAGCAGCTGACGGGCAACTGGGCGGGCAGCGGTGATGGCGGCGGCGGCGTCCCGGGTTCGAGCTGGATCGCGCGCGCGCGCGTCTCTGTCAGCGCCGCACTCGCAGCAGCCTCGCTCCCGACCGCGCCTGGGCTGTAAGGCGCCTCTTCATTGGCCGTTCAGAGGCTGGCGCTGATTGGTCCACACCGAACGGGCGTCTCCCCTCACGGGCCCCGCCCGCGCTTTCTCTCCCTCTCTCCCTCCCTCCACTCTCGCCAGCCTGTCTGGTGCGCAGAATGGGTCTCAGCTTCTCCAGCGCTAACCTATACCCCGGGAGATGTGCGCCCCACCCAGGTGCGATCACGCGGGAAGCAGAACCCTGGAAGCACTGACAGTTCGTACACCAACGCCTCCGCCTCTCTACAACCCCTGGGCGTGGACCTTCTTCCCAGTTTACAGATGTGGAAACTGAGACCAAATAAATAGAAATTATACCAAGGTCTAATGATCAGGGCAGCCTGGAAATCAGAAACCATCTTTCCATTCCTCTCTCCAAATGTGTTCCATTCGGACTCCCCGCCACCACTCCGCACCCCGCACCCCGCCCCCAGCTAATTGCTGCAAGGCATTTAAAGGATAAGGATTCTTATTAGGGAGAGGAACCTGACAAGCCCCTAGAACTGGCCTGGCGCCGTGGGCGCCGACTTATATCTAGTCAGCCACGCCATCCCCACCCGAGCCCCAGGGAAAGCTCCCCCGCTTTCCAGATGCGCTTACCCGAGCCTGGCTCTCCATGGAGCTGGGTAGATGCACTGACACGTGGTGCTCTGCGGAGGGGGTATCGTTTGCTCTAGGCCTGGGGGGGAGGGGAGGTTCAAAGCGCAGAGAAGACTGGGAATTGTGTCCTCCCCCACCCCCACCCCCACGGAGAGCATGGGTGGGAAGGACGCTGTTCCCATTCTCAGCACTCCTAGCGTAGCAAGTGGCGCCCCAAAGTCATGTGTCCGTCGGCCGGCTACAGTGTGTTACCAGCGGAGCCCCTCTGGATCCACAGGAGCTGGGCATCCGCCACTGAAAGCTGAAGTGGAGTCAGGTGAGACGCACACGGGTTGTGGTCCTCATAGAGTCCCTTGGACACTCCAGGATACAGTTCAGGGCAAACGACTGGGCGTCTGTAAGACTGGGGACAGATTGCATAGCAATGGGCAAGCAGAGCTGATGGGAGGTCCATCTTTCCAGACAGGGAGTCTAAATTGTCCAGAGTGAGTAGCAATGAGCCTTTGCACCAGGCCCCCAGCCTCTGAGTCCCCTTCTCCCACTCATATCAGGCGGATCAGAGCCCCACGTTCCACGTGCTCTTAGGAAAAGGTCTGTGGCTAGTGACTATTCTTTTTCATGGCAGAAGCAGGAACATTTCAGCACAGAAAGAGCTCACATCAATTGCTACTTCTACATGGTTGATGCTCCAACCATTTCCAGTTCCCAACACTGTATAGTTGGGTGGCCAATTTAGAACTCTATGCACCTCTCCCCCACGTTTGTGGACTAAGATTGCGTATACTGACCAGAGCACAGCCTGGGGCTAGGAGGTTCAATGGACCTCCCTCAGGCCATCTGGTGTGGGCAAGTCCCTCCAGTGAGAGTTGTGTCTCCCCCAACTCAACAGGACCACCCAGAATGTCCTGAAATTACTGAACCCAAGATGCTTCTGCCTGATAGACACTCCAGCCCAAAGTCCCACACACCACATGCCCAGTCTCCTGCTAGCCCCCACAGGCAGCCAGTAAGGGCAGGTTCTTCTCCATGCCCATCATTCATGCAGGAAGCCCAGACCCAATCTAACCACATACCAACAGGAAAAGTGCAAAATTTGAGCTGGAAGTATTTAGTAACTGTAGAAGAATGACTGTGAGAGCCTGGGTAACTAGGCTGGCAGCACCCTAGGACCAAACCCCATGAACTTGCCTTTCCCTTATTTACATCTGACCTCCATTATTAATATTTTGAGGGGGTTATTTTTTATAGTTTTACTTATATTCCCATCAAAATGTTTGATGTGTTTGTATAGTCCAACAAATTACATTAGATAGCTATTATGATAAAGTGTTCATCCTGAAGATCATCTGAAGGCCCCCACCCTCTCTAACTGCACTTGGAAGGGCTCCCCAGAGCCCTGGGTTTCCAGTCCCACCACTGACTGGGTGACCCAATTCTCTGCTACTCTTTCTGAAACCTCCCTAGGCTGGACAGAGTTATAGACATGTTCAGCTTGGCAAGCAACCCATTCTCAGGAAATGCAGTTCCCCCTCTCTGCATGAGACAGCTGCACTGTGGTCAGAACATTTGTGTGCTGAGATGACAGTGGTGAAAGGAGAGGGAGGGTCTTAGATGTCCCATCCTGGAGGCCCTGGGGAAGAGTTCGGCTTGGCAACCACACAGACCCTGTCTCCATTGGGAGAGGATAGCCCGATCCCCAGCTGCCTACCTACTGAGACTTGCTCAGTCTCTCTCCATCCTTCTTGATGCCAAGGATATCTAGATTCCCATGAGCAGAGGGCAAAGAGCTGTCCAGAGAGGGGGAAAAAACAGAAAGGAGAAGTAGGATTCCTGAGCCCAGCTCCACTCAAGTGCAAGGCCAAAGCTCTGCTCCAGGTCCTGCTTTTAGTGCCAGCCCTTGAGAGCACACACCTGCAGGTGGGCACTTGACAGCCCCAAGAGTTGCAGGGTCATGAGAAAAGGATTTCTGTTTCTTTAGGCACTTCCCCTCTCGGGACCTCCTTTCCCCATGTAGTAAATGTAACAATGAGTCATTCACTCAACAAATACTTTTTGAGTGCAGTCCATGTGTTAGACACAGCAGGGAATAAGTCAGAAAAGGTCTCTGCTCTTAGGAACACTGAATGGGGAGATAGACAATAAAGTGAACAAGAAAATTTCCTAAATGCTGTAATGAAAATAAAGCAAGACAATAGGACAGGAAGTTGAAATGAGAGCCAGCTGCCTTTTGAGGCCACTGTTTCTACTTTTACGGGAGTAGAAAGGCACTTACCAGAGCTTTGTACCTAAAAGAGACTACAACCTTTTTACCCTAAGAACATGGCTAGCAGGAAGGAGGCTTTATTCTGAGTATCACTCTAGGAGGGCTGCCACTGATATCCTGAATTAGAAAAATGTTTCCAAACTCTCTGCTTCCAACCCATTTTCCCGTCCCAGCATCAATGGTAACCCCAACTTAAGATTTGGCCTCACCCTTACTCAAGGTAGGAGGCACTTAACACTAATTTAGTTGAGCAATGAAGAACTTGAAAGAAAAATCTTATTTTTAAAATACCACTATTTATAGGTGTGTGCATTTGTGAAAACCCAGCAGATATAGTACACTTAAGATCTGAATTTCATATAAATTTTATCTGAAAAGAAAAAAACTGCAAATAATGAATCCTAGTTAATTAAATGTACTCTGAAGTACTTAGGGGGAGATGAACTGATGACTACAGCTTACTTTGAAATGCATTAAAATAAGATGGATTAACAAGATAGGTATGTGCACAAAAATTGATTGTCTAGGAGTTCACTGTAAAATTCTCTCAAAATTCTTAGGCTGTATATTTGAAAGTTTTCATGATATAATATGGGCGAAGAAAAAAAACAGTGTTTAACTTCACAAAAATTACACAAACCAACTCTACTCATACCATTCTAGTGCTTTACACACTTTTTATGAACTCATCAGTGTTTGCATGTCTCTGTTGTTGCTTCTCACATATTTCTAAAACATCATGTAGTCAGTGTTTAATGTGTACATATCACTTGAGTGAAGACTTTGTATGTTACTCTGGAGATGTAACGTAGATTGGGGGCTTTTTATTGTGTACATTCTAAAAGACTGCCCAGGGCCTCCTTCTAGAGGGGATGTATGGTCCCTAGAAATGCTGGAGAAAATATTTTTAAAAGGCACTGAAAAGCTACCAGAGCGTTAAAGCGTTAAGTCAAAACTGGGAAGAAAAAAGGGCCTAGAATGATGTGTCCAATACTGGGGATTCTTTCCTTTCATGAGATGTCTGCTGATTCTGAGAGAGAAGGCTGACAGATTGTGCCACCCCAAACTAGTCACATTTCCGGTTCTACACACTCTCCCAGAGTCTCGCTACACCCCTATCAATAGGTGGAATCTATTTCCCCTTAAAATTGGGTGGGGTAGACATTTGCAAGTGCCTTGATAAATATAATGTGGCAGTTGAAACTGTGTGACTTCCAAAGCAAGGCTAGAGAAGGCAGTACATCTCTGCCTGGCTCTTGGGATGCTTATGTCTGGGATCTGGCTGTATGGGTCAGGTACTGTGTTTAAGTGTTCTGGTCACAGACCCAGCTAAGGTTCCAGGCAACCACCAGCTTCAACCACCAGACATGCGAATTACCAAGCTTCAGATTTCAGCCCCTAGCTATCAAGCCACCCCCAACATTTGAGTCTCCCAGTCCAGGCCCAGACATTGTGGAGCAGAGACAAACCATCTCTTGTCTTATCCTGTCCAAATTCTTGATCCTTGTGGTGAACATAAGAAATGGCTGCTTTACAATTTGGTATATGATATCCTAGTGGAGGATTTTCAAAAAGTTAAATTTACAGATCAAAAAAGGGAAGAAAATCTATTTTTTAAAGGAAAAATGCAGGCAGGAGTGAAGGCGAGTAGGCAGGCAGGCAGGCAGGAAGAGAGAGGAGGAAGAAATGTTTGTTTATGTTTTATTTAGTGAATCCTCTCGGAACCTGGGTCCTTGGGCTACACATGGACTATACCCAGCGGCCTTATCCGCTATATCCGCTATGCTACCAGGGCACACCAGAGAAATGCTGCGTAAAACAAGCATTCTAAATGTTTCACCTTTATTTACAACTGTGGTGCCCACCCCACCGCAGCTCTCGGGCTTGCTCTGAGGGAGGAGTTGGCCAACTCCAAGGCTGGGCTTGGGGACAGGTGGAGGAGGGCCGCTCACTTCCTCTGGGCTTGCGCCCTGGCCCGCTGAATCTTGTCTGCCGTGGCCCCATCAGTGGCTCCAGTACAGTGTGACAATACGAGGCTCAGCTCTGCCTCGTTCCGGTGCTCTATGGCCACCTCAGCAGCCTGAGCCACATCCCTGGGAGAAGAAGCAGAAGGTGCTGCACATCCTAAGGGCACAAACCCTGCCTCCCAGCCCATTCACCCGGCCTTCTAGCACCTGAATGCTCTCAGCCAACTCACCCAACGAGCAGCAAGGCCTTGACCTTCTGCTCGGGGCCCACACGGGAGGCATACTTCTTGGCCTCATATTTATTGTGTTGCTTCATGCAGATCTCTACAAAGGGCTTAGGAGATGAAGGAGTTAGAAAAAGAAGGTTAGACCCCTCTTGTCTTTTCTCTTATGAGCCAAAGCCCAAAAGACACACTGTATGTATTTTTATACCTTTCAATATACACAATACCCGCCCCTCTACCCCACCACCTAATAGATGCAACAGCTGTGATTTCAACATCCAAAGGACAGAAACCTAAACCAAAGACCTGTGAGAGTCTTGAGACCAATCCTCTCCATGCATCCATTCCACCAGCCACTGCCCCCACTCATTATGGATGATTCCAAAATTCTCAAGACCTATGGATTCTCTCATGGCCACCTTTATGCCACCTACCCACCACACCCCTGAACCACGTGATATAGAAAACAACCCCCCTCAATATCATCCACTGCCTTAAAGATGTTTCCTCCCTGTCCCCCTCCAGTATATGCTCCAATTCAAATAGAAATTGCCCTCAGGCCCATGGGGTCTGCCAGCAACATTCCTTGGGGAAAGCAATTTACTCTACCTCCTGCCAACATTTGCGGGCAGACTTGGGCCCATCTTCCTGTGTACCTAGCCCACAAACATGCACACCCAGGAAGTAGTCACTATGTGGGGTAGCTGAACATGACCACTTTCTGATTCCTCCTCTCCCTAGGACTATGTTCCTCAAAAGGGAGCAGAGAGGACCCCTGCCTCACCAGGTAGCCGATGGGTGATTTCTTGCTCTTAGAAAACTTCTCTAGCTCCTCCCAGTCTTCCAGATCTGCCAGGGCAGTCAGCTTCAGCCACCAGAGCCTATGGGAAAGCTAGGTTTGAAGGTACTGCAGGAGGGGCAGGTGGTCCTGGACCTACACAGTCCCATAGGGCCCTCACTTACCTCTTGTCAGGGATGCGGAAGTCACGTGCTAGCTGTTCCGCACGCTTGTTGTGGCCCCTGAGGATGAGGGTGGTGACTGTGTCATGAAGGGACAGGTCTAGGAAGTGGCCCCCCAGCTCGTCTTCTAGGCGTCGCTGTAGTCGTAGGAGCCGCATTTGATCCTCTGTGGCCTGGGGACAAGATGAGCAGACAGGACGTATGAAAGGGACAAGGAAGGAAGACCAAGAGGGAAGGAAAGACCTTAGAAAAAAATGGGCCAAACCTTGGCTGCAAACTCATTCTTGGCTTTGTAGAAAGCATCAGCTGCTGTCTGCAAAGCTGCAACTCGCCCTTCAATTCGCTGCAAGGGAAGAAGGGAAGCCTGAGCTCACAGTACAAAGGACTTCAGACCTCCCTGGCCAGACTACCGTGTTCTTCCTGACCCGTGTCCTGGGCTGCCGAGGCCAGCCTCACCCAAGAGGTGCATGGTGTGGTTGCCCTGGTGGGAAGACTAGTTCCTCTAGTACCAACCCCCTTTCTTGTGTCATATCTTCTCTGACTTTCCAGCAACAGGGAAGAACAGATGGGGTGGGCACCGATACCAGAGACTAGATTCCCAGAAAAGAAACAAGACCGCCAGCCCAGCCCACTAGCCCCCTCAGTCTATAGGCCTCAGACCTCCTCTGCAGCGTAGCTGGCGCGGATGTGGAAGCTGCCCAGTTCCTGGTGGTTGTCATCCTGATTGTAAAGGTCCTTCAGAGTCTCTAGCTCCTGATGCTTACAGAACTGGGGTCACAGGCAGACAGTCAGCAAAGCCAACTCGGGGGTTCAGGAGGGTCCAGACCTACCCCTGCCACTCATATACCTGTCGGTACAAACTCAGGGCCATGGGCTGGTTCCGAAGGGTCATGAAAAAGTCTCCTCGGTTCAGCTCATTCTTCAAATGCAGCAATACCGTGAACACTGTGGGATAAGGTAGGATGGGGACTCCACTCTGGCACTCTGATCAACCTAGGGGCCCTGTCTTGCCCTCACCCAAACTCTGCTCACCCAGGTCTGTGTCCCCACTCTCAATGGCTTTGCTCAGTGCCAGTTTGCTCCTCTTCATCTTCAGCAGAAGGGGTACCTGCTCCCCAGAACGTGGCTCATACTCCAGCAGCTGTGGGTTGGACAGAAGATACAGAGAGAAGGAACTGGTCTGGAGGCCTCTTATACCTACATCAGTGTCCGGGGAGGACTGAGCACCCCCACCTTGATAGCCAGTTCTGTTCGGCCACAGCCATAGGCCCGAGCAGCAATGTCAGAGTAAGAGACGCCCAGTGTGTCCCCCAGCTTCTGGTTAATGGCCCGAGCAACATCCTCATCAGACACATCCTTCTGCTGTACCTGCAGAGGGAGGGAGCTGTGACACACATTTGGAGCCCTCTGCCCAGTCCCCACTCCCTGATCCTTAATCAGGACCCAGCCCTTCAGTTCTACACCCCATACCTCCCAATTCACCAGAGCCTGGAATCCCCTAAATGCCTTTGAACTGCACCTTATATCCTCACCTTGTAGCAGGCCCAGTGGGCCAGGATCCTGCTGACACCCTGCACTTCAGGAAGGCGCAGGTACTCACATATCTGGATGGCCAGGGGGTAAAGCCTCCGCAACACAAGCCTGGCAGGACAGGAGGGTAATGGGCACAAGGGATGATGTAGAGCAGAGAGGTCAGAGTGCCCACCTGTAACTCAGGCCACCCAGATCCCAGAAAAATGAGTTGAGGCAGTAACCACAAGACCACCCTCCCGCGGTGCGGGGGGGAGTGTTATAATGCCCATCCACCTACAGCTCTCTTCACAGCCCCTGTGGGCTTGCTATACCTGTCCAGCAGCACCTGGATGGTGAGCTGCTTATATCTGTATTTTACTCAGTTAAGGATCCAGCTGGTGACAAGCCATATTTTGCCAAGGACCTTTGTTCAGCCTCTCCAGCCCCTTCCCCTGCCACCCTTCCAGCACCCTTGTGGATACTGGCTGTAGGTGAGAGGGATCCCAATGTGATAGTCCCGAACAGCATTGAGCACGCGCAGTTCCTGACACATGCGCACGAAGCTGTCGGGTGCAAATCTGTGGAGGAAACACTTTCCGAAGGAGGCTGCCTGAAAAGAGCCAGAGGGCAACAGAGGAGAGCTTCCCCGCTGCCAGTCCACACCTGCACAGCACCCCGCACCCGCTGCTTCCCATCAGGCCAACCCTGAGCAGACTCTTCTGCATGTCTGGCCGATGCTCATGTCCTGCAGCCTCAATGCACTGCTGCACGGCCTGGGTCAGCTGTCCCAGCTCCTGGATCTCCCGCAGGTACTCATCTGCCTTCTGGCTCTCTTTCTGGGGGTAGGGAGGATACCGGAGATAGGACATGATGATGGAGAACATGTCCATATTTGGCTGCCAGAGACCAAACCCCCTTGGATTACTCAGTCTACGAAGTGCCCCACAGCCCTCACGCCCGTCTACAATAGTCTGGAAGGGGCTCTGATCTCTCAGGAGTACACCTAACTTGTGCCTGGGCTGGGGAGTGTAGGGGCTACCTGTCTCTTCCCTTACCTCATGGTGGACATCCATCCCTTCAGTGCACCTGAGCCAGCCCTCCCTAGCCCAACCCAGTGTCCTGCTGGGCCCTTCTCTGGACAGGTGGCACCTGGTTGTACCCACCCTTGCCCAGGCAGGGGCAGAGGGCTGGGCCAATCCAGGGAAAGGAAGGAGAGGATCCTGGGGCCTAGGGTGAAAGTCCAGGACGTTACCTCATACTCCTTCTGGGCCTCCAACAGCAGCGCGCCAGGGGCCATTGACGCAATTTTGAAGATCTCCTCGCTGGCCACTGGGGAAGGAATTGGTGATGGGGCTGAAGGCAGCGAGGAGGGGGACAAGGAATACTCGGTCCTGCCTCAAAATCCAGATCTTGTTCTGGGGCACTGGTCCAGGGCAGCAGTGGTGTGGAAGAACCCTTACCTCAGGTGACATGGTGCCTCACCTGGAACTTCATGCAGGAACTCGTGTGTGCTGCGGGAGACGATGCGGACCCCGTCCAGCTCAGGGACCAGGTAGGAGTCCTCATCTAGTACAAACCTGACTTGGTCAAGGTTCTTAAGAGTAATGAGAGAGAGGGCAGGGGAGGTCATGTAAAGCCCCTCTCCCCTTCCCAGTCCCACGGGCAGTCCTTCAAGGATACTGGATGCTCTCGGGCGCATTGCCCACCACCATTAACCGCCTCTCCCAGGCTACCACAACAGCCCGCTCCTTGCTGCGAGGACGGCTGCACCTGTGGGCAATGACACGCCATCACACACACGCACATACACACACACACAGGTGGTAGGTCCACAGCCACGTTTTCTGCATTACTACACCATGGGACAGAAATAGGACTTGTCCCTACATCCTGCTCCTCTGACTTGTCTGCTCTCTTCTTAGCCTATGCTACCAGCTCCTGGGGCAACTGGATCCTTGGGTGGCAGGGGTCACCCTCAAGTGTGCACTGGCAGACACAGTAAGATGCAAGCCCCACTTGGCTTAACAAGTAGACAAGATGAATCAAGGGGTCCCAGGAAACCACCCACAGCATAACACCCTCATCCTCACCAGACCATCTGCTTTGGGGGGGCCCGGATATTGCAGTTGAATTCACACAGCTTCTCCTAAAAGGGTGCAGGAGATGTCATGGCTCTGTTCCAGCAGCCACCAGTCTGATTGAAAAGCCCTTCCCCTTACCCCCAGTAGAGCTCTAGACAAGGCATGGTACCCCGGTATTGTCCTAGGATCACACCTTGAGTGAAGCTGTCCCCATCCAGATGTAGCCTGTGTCTGTGAAGAGTGCCAGGTGTCGGTAGGTGAAGGAGACAGCCATCTGCAGGAAGCTGCTCACTCCTGGGGCCAGGCCAGGGGGCGTCTGGGGCAGGGACCCACGGAGATGATTGCTTCTCAGAGACCCTTCCCTGCCTCCCCCAGCACCTCCATTTCACTTGCACTCAGGGTCTCACCACTGTGGAGCAGGCTGCATGGTCCAGAAGGTAGAGATCAGGTCCTACGGCCAGAAGGATGTGCGCTACTCGCTCCTGGAACAATGTGGTCCAGCATGAGGGTGCGCTCTGCAGACCTGTGGGCAGGGGACCACCTCAGGATGAGCAGAGCCCATGCTTCTGCTGGCCCACAGTCTGGGGACACATCTGTGGGCACTGAATGGTATTTCAGGAGTAGGGCTCACCTGGCACCTCTGGCATCCGTCGGAGTTTGAGGTCGCCTACATTGGCACTGACGGTGAAGCGGTGGGCCCCGGTAAGGATGGCCACCCCAGAACCAAACTCAGTATGGAAGATCCGGGCATCTAGAACCCGGTTCTGGAGTACCTCCTGCAGAAAGGGCCCATGGGTTGAGGGAGCCACGGACTCACTGACTCCACCCCTTTTCCCCAGTCCCGGTGGCCCCTACATTGCCCATGCTGAAGTGTCTCCGGAAGTCACCATGCAGCCCGTAAACTAGCACCACACCGTCTTCCTGCACGCAGAGCAGCTCCTCCTCAGCCGACCAGCCCAGCGACACCACCGGTCCGCTCTTCCACTGCAGAGGAAGGGGAGGTTCCTGAGACTGCCCGCGGAATGCACGAGCCCTGCCAGTCCCCAGCCAGGGCTGGACAGGGGTGCTCACCAGCAGACTGGCCAGAGGCAGGCCGGAAGCAGAGTGGATCTCGAGCACTGGCCGTACAGTAGCGGGCTTCTCCTTCCGCCAGGGGTTCCTGAGCAGTGCTGCAGTTTGAGCAGAGAGCATCTGTCTGAGCGCCCCAGGCCCGCCCCACGTGAAGTGGGCCTCATGAGTACCAGGATCAAAACGTCTCTGCGGGCGGGGGGATTTGGCATACAACTGGTAAGAAAATCAGACAGCACTGTTCCAGCAATCAATGCTGTTGAGCTCATCCCATGGTCCCATGATGTGCAATGGCAGCGGAGGGGTGACATACCAATGGGGCCCCCATAGGGTGCAGCAGCCACCAGGCAGTCTCTGAGTTCCTCCTTCAGGTCCCAGTCCATACTGTACAGCTCATATTTCCTGCCCACACAGAGGTGAACAGAGGTTAGTCCCCCCACTGACCCTGCAAGAGGAATCCCTAAAGTCTCCGTCTGTCCTCTGCAGCAGATGACCACCGCCCCCAGAAGAGGTGGGGGGATGAGGAGAAACAGGCCAACTGACCACACGCATGCTTAGGGACAGCCAGCAAGGGAGTAGAGGGTGTTGGCAGGGAAGGATGTGGTTCTTGGGACAAGTGTCAAAGGATGGTAGGAGTTCCTGGGATAGGTAGGCAGTGTGGCCAATATTCAGTGTATAAGGCAAGTAGGAGCAGGGTAGGGTGGCTGGAACGGCCCTGCTTTAGCAGGAAATAAGACCCTCTTGGAGGGTCTTTCAGGGAAGGTAGCCTTTCTTTTATTTCTGATTCTTTGTTTGTTTGGTTTTATTTTTGTTTTTTAGAGAGGAAGGAAGGGAGAGGAGGAAGAAGCAATTTGAAAGGGAGCGAGGGAGGAAGTATGTATTTATCTTGGTTGTTGTCATCACCCTGCCACCACCAAACCCCTGCCCCCCACCCCTCCTCCTCTCTCAAACCTGGATTCTTGCGACTGCTGACCTAGCACCTTAGCCCCTGGGGTGTGTTTTATTTCTGTTAATACTGAATCAGGTTGTGGGCTGTATACCGGCAGCGGGGTGGGGGGTGGGGGGTGTCTAGCTGAATGCCTATTGATAATGTGATAATGAACTCAGCTTAGAGGTACTGAGTTAGCAATGCCTGAAAGAAATCCAGGAGGAGCTCTTCAGGAGGCCGGAGCTGGGAAGAGGTTCTGGGTTGGCAGAAGTCCATCTGAATGCTAGGTTGGGGAGCTAACTGAGATGACAAGTAGGCAGCAGGTGGCTGTACTCTGAAAGATACATGGTTGGCAGGGAGTGTGTGCTCATGAGATGGATGCGCACTTAAGGCATGCCATCATTTCCTAGATGCAGGAGGAGGAAGGAGACAAAGGAGTGGCTTTTGTCCCAGGACACTAAGAGAAAAAACAGGGTTTAAGGAGGAGGCTGTTTCCTCTAGTTATCATTCAGGAGCCTTCCCATTAAAGACCAGGAAGATGCCCACCATTCCCTTTCTACTTGACATTCTTTTGGGGATTTTCGCAAAAATAATTTTTTTGAGGATGTGACATTGCTATCATTTACAAATAATGAGACTGTCTACTTAGAAAATCCAAAGCATCTATAAATAAAAGAGTTCAGTAGGATGAGCAACAAAAACTACTATATTTTCTGCCTCTACCACAGCAAGAATCAATTAGAAACATAACTTTAAAAAGATTCTAATCAAGATAGCAATGAAACATAAGATACTTCAAAATAAACTGAATGCAAAAATTTTTTAAATCAAATAAAAAATTTATTCAAGGATATAGAAGACAAATATTCCAAAATGATCTATAAATATACAATTCTGAAACATATTACTCCCAATTTTTTGGGTGGAGGAGTATAAACTGATTCTGTAATTCCTCTGAGGGTAAAAATAAGATCATGTGGAAGTGAAAAATACGAGAAAATATTTAAGAACAGTTTGAAAATATGAGAATAGATATTATAATACATACCAAATACTATATATAAAACTAAAGTGAATTAAAACTGCTGTTTGGCACAGAAATAAGAAAATAAATAAATGGAAGAAAAAGAATCCAGGAAAAAAAAAATCTGGGAAGTGAGCATGTAATAAAGATGGCATTTCAAACTAGTGCAAACTGATACTTGAAATGAGACAATGGGCCATATGGGAAGAATCAAAATAAATGCGATTTCATTACTTAATCTCTACAATAAAAACTATTTTCCAGATGGAATTCAGGATTTAAATGTTAAAAAAATAAAGCGACATCAGAAAAAATCTTGACTATTTTTTCAATCTCAGAGTAGAAACAATTTCTGAGCATGACATAAAGAAGCCACAAAGAAAATGATCCACAGACACACCCTGGTGGCCTAGCAGATGATAAGGCCATGGGATGTAGTCCAAATACATACCTAGGGCCCAAGTTCAAGACCCAGGGTAGGGGAAACCACCTATATGAACAACCAGTAAAATAAATGTTACTTTCTCTCTTCCTGCCTGCCTACTCATCTTCATTCTTGCCTGTACCTTTCCTTTAAAAAAACAAAAAAGAAGTATTTAACCTCTGTTTAGCAATTTCCTTCCAAGATCAAAACTTATAAGGCTATATAATAACTTATAAAATAAGGGTATTAACTGTAGCACTGCTTACTTTTTTAAAAATTCCAGGAAAACCTCCTTAAATATCCATGAATACAGGACTGGTTAAATTAGAAACTACTGTAAGCCCATACTGAGGAAAATTAAGTGGCCACCAATAAGGTGACTTTGTGTGTTGACATGAAATGATCTCTAAAACAAAGTTAAAAAAAAAAAAGGAAGCTAAGTATGAAAAACTGAGCATATGTTTCTGACATTTACATATAATTATATATATGTGTGTGCAAGCACATAGAAAAATGCTCAGAAACAAATGCCAGGGATAGTGGTTACCTTTGGGGAAGATAGTGAATGGGGGAGGGCTGTTGGGGAATTGTCAATTTTTAGACCACATACTTTTGAATTATTTGGAAAACAAAAACATTTTTTTTAGTTATTCACACTGGATGTTTCCCTCCAACTTGAGACAAGAACCTAGGGGTATGTGGCCTGCACTCACTCCTTTGGAGGTGCTTGACCCAACTGCAACTCCACCAGGGTGTACCTGAATTCTTTTTTAAACAGAGGAAGAAGGGGAGAAAAGGAGAGAGAAGATGATTTATTTATTTATCTATTTATTTATTTATTTAGTTGATTACCCACCCCTGGTCTCAAACCTGGGTCTTGGGTTTGGCATACTTCACATTCCAGCCATCTCCACTGTCTGAGTCACAAAGGTACACCCTATTTGAATTATTTGTTATCCCTATATTTTTTAAGACATTTTGTTAATAAAATCATTGGAAGAAAATCTGATGGGAAAATGGATATTCACAAAGACTTAGAATGCCAGTTATCAATGTATTGCCTCCCAGTTCCAAATTCAGCCTTCGGTAGGTATTCTGCTATGCATTTCTCCTTTAAGTGCTAAAGAAAGGGTGCTGGAGAGACCCTGCAGGAGGAAGGGGCTTTCTCGCTGCTTCCAACGGTGGTCTGCTCCAGGCACACAGCAACCTCACAGGCCCACCAGAGCTGGTGATTACCTTCCCACAACAACTTGGACAGACACCCTCTTCCTGACCTGTCCACAAGTTCCACTTCCTCTGCATGCTACTGGCTATACCTTGCCTCTGCCCTCAAGTGTTTCCACTGAATGCCTGTGAACCCGGTCCCTGACTGTGGCTCAACTTACACACACTATGTGTCCCACTACCCACCCACACCAGCTCTCCCTCTTCCCCTGAACACCTACACCCTTGGCCAACAGTTAGCTCTCCCACTCCCTCCCACCTCTTACATTCCAGCGGGTAGCTTCTTACTTGCCCAGCAACTATGGACCAGCTCTGGCCTGGGCCAATCAGTGAACCTCTCTGTAGCCAGTGGACTACACCAATATTTTCTTTAACAAGGTCTGAACTCCAGCCAGGGGAGAGGTTCCCCGTTTAAGTCTGCCATTCCTTGGGTACTCTCTCTCTCTGCCCTAGACTAAGATAAAACATTTTCTTAAAGCTCATGGGTACTCTGATGAGCTAAATAATTCCTTGTATTTCTTAAACTTCCCAGTTAGAGTATCTTGAATGAACATGAACGATAGACTTGGCACAGGGAGTGGTCCCAGTGTACAGACCCCCTTTAAGATGGGATTTAGGAATTAGTTTGGACTTGAATGCAGTGCTGAGTTCCCTGCTAATGGGAGGCGAATGCTAATAAGCTACTGGAGGCAGTGGCATCACAATCAGGCCTGCAGATTCGGCAGTGAAATGCCAAGTCAAACATGTGCTCTGGGGGTAAATTCTGTGCTTGACTGTCTTGAGAGCACTTGAACATTGACAAAGAAAAAATGATAAGTCTGAGTCCGTTAACTTTCAACTCGAGTCATGGTCTAAAAAGGAAAGCTTCTATGACAGCTCTAAAATAATCTCTGATTTTGTGTAGTCACACAACTGCCACTGCTAAAAATCAAACACAAAATTTAATTGTGTGTGGTGTGTCCTGGTGGCCTAGCAGATAATAGTCCACACAGTCCACATATATCCCAAGGATCTAGGTGCAAGATCCTGAGCTGAAGGCAACAGCCAAGATGAACAACTAAATACAATTAAGTGCTCTCTTCCTATCTCTGTGTGCCTTCATTCCTGCCTGCACCTTTCCTTTAAAAAAAAATTGTGTGAGTTATTAAATTGTAACAGGTAAATTAATCACGTCATGTCTCATGCAAAAGTTAGGGCACTGATGAGGAAAGAATGGAATCCTAAAACACAGAAGGAAGGTACCTGGGTACACTCAGATAAAACTCACAATCTTGAATCCCTGAGTTATTCTGAGCCTTCCTTTCTAGTAGAAGTTGCCTGCTTTCCTGTGCTCGAGGAGACTAGCCTTCTTGTGCTTGAAAACCCTGTGACAACCTCACTTAGGGTAGACGTATGTCTTAGAAGCTTCCCTTCTCAAGGCTGACATGGCTAGCTCACTATTAAGAAGCTAATCTGCCAACAGCCGTGATCAATGTGGCCCAGGAGGACCAGCTTGCAAACTGACTTTATACCTCTTCCATCATGGAGGTGTAAAGATGTGTACTCACTGGCATAGATGCATATTCTGGATATGAGTCTATCTTGCCTATCTGTAATGCTTTCGCCACTACCCATCATCTGTGGACTTACAGAATATCCCATTTACTGATGGGACTTTCTGCAAAGTATTGCATCTAATCAAGGACCTCATTTCACAATGAAAGAAGTGTACCAATGAGCTCAGGAATCAACAGGGCTTATCATATACCCCATCACCCAGAAATGGCTGGCCTAAATTTACTGATGACTCAGTTATAGCATCAATTGGGAGACAGTATCTAAAAAGGATGGAGTTCTGTCTCATAGGCTGTAGCTTATGCTTTTACATTATGTGGTGTTGTCTCCTCCAGAGTCAGCAAACACAGAACCCAGAATTAAGGGGCAGGAGTGTGAGTGGCTCCTCCTGTCACTATTAAACCTCTTACAAAAGTGTTGCTTCCAGGCATGTCTTGTGGCTGGGGAGTGGACCGTGTAAAGCACAGAGCTTGCAACACAGGGCCTAGGGTGGGGTGTGGTGGGGAGACCAAGATACAGATAAAACAAAGAAGTAAAAATGTTTTTTCCTCTTCCGTCCTTCCCCCACTCTTTTATTTTATTTTATTTTTTAATGCTGCTTTCCAGTTCCAGTAACTTTGAGATCTACTGCTTCCGAGATCTTAGTCTCCAAGGAGAGAATGTTTCTAAAGGGAACGTAATGACTTCATTAACTTGGCAGAGAAGTCCCACCTTGCCATTTGGGGCTTCCCGTGGCACTGGCACAACAGAGTTAGGACAAGACGGTTACTTTACTGGATGAAGTGACTATCCTGCTCACCAGAAGGAAACTGAGCTGCTGCTACGCACGAGAATATATTCAGCTTTGTCTGACACCCAGGAGATCCTCTGGGGAAACTTTCAGTTCCCCGCCCAATTGCAAAGGTTAATGAAAACTATAGCAACTGAACAAACAGAATGAGGAATGAAGGTCTGGACCACACCACTATGTAAAGAACCCAGAGCAGTGGAGGTTCTGGTTGAGGACAAGGGAAATATGGTCTGTGCAGTTGAAGGAAGTCATAGACATCAACTGTGATCTCGAGACTTGTGACCAATTGCAGAAATGAAGACTGTAGTCACTTTGCATATATATACACATATATGTATGTACTAGCCATGATCTTCTCTCCTTCCCCTTATTTTATATACAAATTACTGGAGGTTAACTTTAAATTATAATTTTAGGTAGCAAATATTTAGTGGGGTTGTGACTTTGCTTGAGGAGCAATGAACACAGCATTTCAATGTTAAGACTGTACAGCTCATTTTAAGAGAGCAGTTTCCTTGTAAGAATACCCGTGTCTTGTTAGCAGAAAGAGAATCGTTCCATTGCTGGAAGAGATTTCACTGTGCCAGTTCCAAATTCACCCTTCCACCCGTGCTCTGGCTAGTAAAACATGAAGTGGATGTTGAGTTTCCTCAGCAGAGGGCACTGTTGAAACCCCCAGTCTCGGCGTGGCAGGGAGCCACCCTTCCCAACACACTCTCCACACAGACACTGCAAACTCCAGGTCTCTGGATCATGCTGCTGCTCCCACTCCCTGTGGAAGCCCATGAACCTGGCTCCCAACTATGCTCACCTGTGTCCCATTTATGCCTCAGAGGGCTGCATCCTGTTTGCCCAATGGCTATAGACCAGGTCTGGTTCAACACATTCAGGGGGCTGCCATTACACTCTCCAAAGAGGCCTGAATTGCAGCTTAAAGAGGGTACCCCCTTCCAAGTTTGTCCTCCCTGGGGTGCTTTCCTCAGCCACTGACAAGGGCAGAGTCTTGTTTTAGTTTATATTTACTGTTACCAAACTTCAAATTATCTTTATATTACACTTCCCATCTAATCACTGTGTGGTTTCTTTCTCCTCATGACTCACACTGCCAGTGCAGCACCCCACAGATGGCCTGCTTGTCACAAAGAGGGAAAATATGACTTTACAACGTAGCCTACAGACACTAGAACCCGGATGCACTTGTCAACCTCAACTGCTCTCATAGCAGACAACCTAAAGTGGTGACGCCTCCAGGTGAGATGCAGCCCGTGCACTGCGGTGTCACCTACTAGGCATTTCTGTCCAAGACATTCAAGTTGCATCAAACACAACCTTCAGGCATAACTCACAGTTTTGGGAAATACAGGTTGTAACAGAGAAAAAAGCTCAAAGGTACCACAAGGAAGCAATGGGACAAATCCAGAACAGTGCCTTGGTCTTTGAAGTCAATGTCATGGGAAAACCAAAAAGATAGGGGTGGGGATAATGATGGTTAAGTGTGGAAGAAATTCAATGAAGAAAGGTAATCAAATGAGTAATCTCACTGGGATATTAATTTGAACACAGTATTTTTAGAAGACACTTTGGAGGCAACTGGAAAATTCTGGATAAGGACTGGCTGTTAAATCATATTAATTTTGTTATGTGTGAAACACTATTTTAGTTTAATAGAAAACTGTCATTGGCATGCCCTGGTTGAGTAGCGGTTGGGTCAATCACCTCCCAAAGAGTGCAGGTCACATATCCCTGGGTTTGAGGACCTGGAGTCCTAGGTCTGGGGAAAGATAAGCAGTGTGGACGACTAAATCAAAATAAAATAAAATAAAATGCTTCTTCTTCCTCTCTCTTCCTGCCTGTACCTTTCCTCTAAAAAAAAAAAAAAAAAAAAAAAAAGAAAGAAACTGTCATTTTTAAAGTAACCCACTTGAAGCTTTATCTGTAATTTACTTTAAAATACAGCAGAAAAATAATTTGATAAAAAATGTATGTCTGAGGTTTGTTTTTAAATAGTTCCCAAAATGTGTGTGCATTTGGATGTAGGGAATAGATGAAAAGAAAATAGCAAACTAAAGCAGCTGGGTGGTGAGTACATGAATATTTACTAAATTACTTTTACTATGCATATGTATATTTGAGCTTTTTTTAAATAAAATATTATTTTTAACTTCCAAAGCCCCCAATCAAATCAATGAATCATCGAGGCATGTGGTCCAGGAGGCAGGCACAGCACAGAGTGGGACAGAAGAGTAAGAGACAAGGAATGAAGAACAACAAAGCATGGGCCACCTCCCCAAGGACTTAAGGTAAAGAAGGCTTCTCAGTGACAGTGAGGGGGACTCAAGCTATGCCTCCAGGGTGGCATAGTTATGATGGGGAGAGTGAAGGGCAGCAAGGAAAGCCTAGAAGTGAGGACTTTGTGAAGTCAGACTAATTTTCCAAGGAGGAATGCCAGCTATATCCTTCTCTAGTCCAAGGTCCAGAAGTGGAAATTCCCTCAGCATCAGTATGTGGACGCTGGAGGTCACTAAACCTAGCAGCTCTGGTGGCCTCAATTCCAGACCCTCCAGGAAACAATGAAGAAATCCCTGTGGCAGTGCAGCTGCACTGCTGGAAACGCATATCCACTATGGTGTGAGACCAGCCCTTGCAAAGAGAGATGCACTCCAGCCTGCGTAGATTGCACTATGGGACGACTGGGGAGGAAGAAGCACATCAACAGTAGCCTCGGGGAATAAACAATCCATTAATTCCAAAATCTTCATCCTAAGGAAAGTCTACCATCTCCCCTGAAATTCATTGACTCCAGGCTGCCTCTAAAATAAACACTACTAAACTACTAAAGAATTCTTGTACACTAATTGCTGGAAATGTACAATGATGCAGCTGCCCTGGAAAATAAGACGGTTCCTCAAAATATTAAAGAAAGAATTACCATATGGCCCAGCAATTCTACCTCTGGGTATGTATCCAGAATAACTAAAAACAGGGTCTCAGAGTCATCCCATGTTCATAGCAGCATTATTCACAATATCGACAAGGTGGAAGTAAAACCAAATGTTCATTGAGGGATAAGTGCATAAATAAAATGTGTTCTATACATACAAAAGAAATTATTCAGCCTTAAAAAAGAAATTCGGCAACATTCTACAACATGGATGGACCTCGAGGGCAGCATGCTAAGTGAAATAAGCACATCACATAAAAGCAAATACTGTGTGATTCCACTTATGTGAGACATCTAGAGTAGTTAAATTCATAAAACAGAAAATTGAATGGTGGTTTCAGAGCTAGGGGAAGGGGAAAATAGGAACTTATGATTTAATGGGTATAGTTTCAGGTCTACAAGATGAAAAAATACTGGAGATTTATGGTACAACAATGTGAATAGATTTAACACTACTGGACTGTACTTTAGAATGATTAAGATAGTAAATTTTATGTGTATTTAATGACACATAAATGTATATGTATTTACATGAAATTTTAAATTCATGCTTACATGTACAAAAAAACCCAAAACCCCTAAAGACTGCTAAAACAGTTCTCTTCTATAAATTCTTCTAAGACGAGTTTTAGGTGTATGTCTCCTTTTTCCCACCAAAAAAGATGTTTCTTTTCTTTCTTTTTTTTAAAGGAAAGGTGCAGGCAGGAATGAAGGCGAGTAAGCAGACAGGCAGGAAGAGAGGAGCAAGAAGCAATTTATTTTTATTTAGCTGTTCGCATTGGTTTTCCCTCCTGATCCTGGGTCTTGAACCCTGGACCTTGGGATGTATGTGGGACTACTCCCAGGTGCATTAGACCACTAGGCCACCAGGGTACATCCAAGGATTTTCTAAAGTACCTAAAACAATATGTTCAAAACGAAGTTCACCCTCTTCCTCATTAAACTCACTCCTCCTTTCTCATTTTCTTAAACTGAAAGTCCAAGTCATACTGAGTCTTTGCTCTTTTCCTCACCTATGGGATTACCAAACGTTTGCCTAGGATTGTCCCAGTGCCCTGCCTGGTTTGAAATTCTCTTTTGATTTTAATCACAGTTTGTTAAAAGCTAATTGATCTTTTCTAAAAGGTTAGATTTTCTCATACTCATTATTATCAGAGCATTGATGGTTATCAGTTAGCAAACTTAATGTAACTAAGATAAAATTCTACTTTTAAAGACTGGGATGTTCTGAGCTTCCCAGAATACCACATATAATCGCTTATGTTTGTACCAACATGCAGTAATGGTGCCTACCCATGATACTCCAACTGGTCCCCAATTCAACTCTTAAAACTTAGGTAATTCTAGTAATCAACCTATCACAAGCTCTTCTATTTTATCTCCTAAGTGTCTCTCAGATCAATCCCCTTCTCTCTATCACCACGCACGGCTACCCCAGTGCTTACCACGATTAACTTCTCCCTGGTCTATTCTGCTAGCCTCCTGTCCACAGTCCCTTGCCT